>JBBPBX010043711.1:0-27791 GCA_038048925.1 Garcialebias charrua
AGTTTTAAATCCCACAGTGTATAAAAATGAACTAAGAATTTGACTTGTTTACAAATATTGATATAATATTATAGATTTGAAAACAAAATAATAATTAAAAACCCGGATGGGGATATCTGTTCACTTCCGGTTTGGGTTTTCCGGTGTCAAATATCAAAACAGAAGCTACAAGCCCAGGCCAGGCGTCAAACACCAACAGGTTTGTAGTTTATGTTCAGTGAACTTTTCTAGATAAATATAAATGGTTTTGGTCAAAATCTTTTTAAGAACTGGAAACATTTCCGGATTTTGTTTGGCTAATGTTAGCTTCGTGTTAGCTAGCTGAGAAGTAACGGAGGATTATTTTAATCCTGGATGTTTCTAATAAAAACTGACAAACGTATGTTTCTAAACTTCTGATTCATTCCTACAACAACCAGTGCAACGCACCAACAATATTAATGATGATTTACATTTAGTTGTGACATGATTCAGAGTGAACTAAATACGTTATTAAATAAAGTCAAAGTCAACTTTATTGTCTGAACTGCAATACGTACAGGACATACACAGGATTGAAATTGCATTTCTCTCTCAGTCCCTCGGTGCAACAGTAACCATTTAAACACTCAAACACTGAAACATTTAATAAACATAAGCATAAAATAGTAAAAGTGTAACACTGTCCTGAGTTTTTGCATAGTTTCTATTTTAAAAAAATTAAACTAAAATTCTCTTTAAACAGAAAAAGCTGGACAGGAAAGTAGAAAAAGGCCCTCGACATGTAGAAGATTTAAAGAGTAGTTTCAGGTTTCATCAGACTTAAAAAAAAAAAAAACACTCTTTAAAAACCTCAACTCAGGCTTTTGTCAATGGTTAGTCAGAAAATGAACCAGTATTGAATTCTAACATTTATCAGGTTTATACTATATTTATGTAATTTTAAAGTTAGATTATAAAAATACTAGTTTGACAGTTTCTGACCGCCTGAACAAAGTGAAATGTTCACTAAGGTGAGTTTGTTCTCCTGCAGGTATGAAGGTGACAGAAGAGGAGCAGCGGCAGGTGGAGGAGCAGGTGGAGAGGCTCCTGAGCGGCCAGGGGTCAGAGGTCGGCGTCTGTGATGTCGGCCTGGAGCTGAGCAAGCCGGCGACTCTGAGGAAGAACGTCACCTACATCGTCTGCGGCGTCATCTTTAACGACAAGGTGAACTGACGCCAAACAGCTCGGTTCGTCTGCGACGTGGACGAGTGTGTTACGTCTGATTATTTTTTGTCAGTTATTTTCTTTTTTTTTTAAGTGCTAAATTCAGAAAATCTCTGTGTTTGTGTAAGTTCCTGTTTTAAACTACACAGCTGTGGAAAGCCTGTTACACATCTGTCTGCTTCAGGAGGAGGTGCTGATGGTGCAGGAGGCGAAGCAGGACTGTTATAAGCAGTGGTACCTCCCTGCAGGGAGGGTGGAGGTGGGGGAGAGTCTGGAGGAGGCGCTGAGGAGGGAGGTGAGACACAAACACACCTCCGTTCTTTTCAGACAGTTCAGTTTTCTGAGTCTGACGAGGATGCGTCGTGAGAGAACGGACTTGAACTCTTTTTGTGCGGTTTGTCTCTGAGGACGTTTTGTGTGTTTTAAAAATCGGTCCGTGTGTCGTTTATTACCAGTTTGTCTTTCAGTAACGTTGTAACGTCGTTCTGGGAGGAGGTTGTGTTGCACAACAAATGGCTGCAGAGGTTCACGTTAATGTGAAAAAGTAATCCATCCTTACTGAAACACAAGAACCGCGAGTCCAGAACATTCGCAGCATCTTTACAAAACAAGTCCAGAACATTTTCAGGCTTTCTAAAAAAACTAAGTCTGGTCCTCTGGACATTCAAAAAAAAAAAAAAAAAAGTATTTTTGAATGTCCAGAGGACCAGACTTAGCTTTTTTTAGATTTTTCTACCTGGATTATTGAGCAGCATCAGGGGATTTTCAGGCTTTGTCCATAAAGTTCTTGTTTGGTGCCTCATCATTTGGGTCTGTGTTTGCCACATTCTCAGGACTTGTGAACAAAACGTAAATCTTCTGTCACACCTGCAGATTTTTGAACCTGGCTTCAGTTTTCAGTGTTTCTTTCTGCTCAGGTGAAGCTTTTGATCAGCTGCAGGTTTTGTTTCCACGTTGTCATGGCGATGCTCTCCTCAGACGTGAACGTTCTGCACGAGTCAGAGCTGATGTTTCGGGTCAGAAACTCTGATTCTGCTCCAAAATGCAAACCTAGTAGCCTGAGGTGAAGTGCTGTTGGTCCACAGGTGAAGGAGGAGGCGGGGTTTGACTGTGAGCCAATCACGTTGCTGCAGATCCAGGAGCAGGGACCCCAGTGGATCCGCTTCATCTTCCTAGCCAGGGTCTCAGGTCAGAGGTCACAGAGATGTTTTGTTGGGGTGAAGGTGTGTTTCAGGCGATGGGCTTCAGTTGCTTCCTGTCTTTCAGGAGGAAGTTTAAAGACTCTATCAGCAGCAGACCAGGAGTCTCTGCAGGCCTCCTGGTGGGACAGAGACTCCTCCCTCCTCCTCAGAGGACGGGACATCCTTCGTCTCATCGAACACGGACTCAAGTAGGACGATGAACTTGTGTGTGCGAAGCTGTAAATGTTTGCATGTGTGTGGGTATAAAACATTAGAGCTGCGGAAAATCAGATCAAAAAAGTTCAAGACAAAAACAACTGGACTTTATTTGTAACAGAAGACGTTCCGCTGGCCAGTTTCACATCTGTCAGGAATGTCATCCATGTGACCAGAGGGGCCCATCTGTGAATTAGATTAGTAAAAACCTTAACAAACCCCTGCTGTGAGGTGAGATAGGTCAATCAATTGGGCGGCCGTGGTGTAGTGGTAATGGCAGTCGTCTCCCGATCAGAAAGTTGGCGGTTCGACTCCCGGGACCCGCACCATGTGTCGTTGTGTCCTTGGGCAAGACACTTAACCCTGAGTTGCTCCCGGTAGGACTGGAAAGCACCTTGCATGGTAGTCTGCCGCCACCGGTTTATGAATGTGTGTAGCATTCAATATAGTCAGAGAGTCAGAGAGAATTTATTGTCATTTGCACCGCATGTAGTACATGTGTTGAAAACGAGATTATGTACACAGGGTCCCAGTTACATCCAACAACAAATGCAAGAGAAAAACAATAATAACATCTAGGATTAACTAAGAGAGACATCAGCTAGTAATACACTAAGCCCTAATGTAGTAGAAAAACATCATTATAAACAGCAGCACGAACATGAGCAGATGGTCACAGATGAACGCAGCAACAAGAAACAGATCAGTATCAGTATGATGTGACATTTTGCAGTGTTTATTCTTATTATTTATTTATTCATGAGTCTGACAGCCTCAGGGTAGAAGCTGTTTCTCAGTCTAGTGGTTCTACATTTGATGCTCCTCAACCTCCGTCCCGAGGGGAGTGGTGCAAAGAGTGAGTGTGCTGGGTGAGTGAGGTCTTTCATGATGCAGGTGGCTCTTTTTCTGCATCTGGAGGTGTAAATGTCTGTGATGGTGGGGAGACTGACTCCCACAGACTTCTGTGCAGCCTTCACCACTCTCTGCAGAGCTTTTCTCTCTGCAACTGTGCAGCCTCCATGCCACACGTTGATGCTGGAGCACAGGACGCTCTCCACTGCACACCTGTAGAACGAGGTGAGGACTGGGCTTCTCAGACCGGCTCGTCTCAGCCGTCTGAGGAAGTAGAGTCTCTGATGACCTTTCTTGATCAGGCTGGTGGTGTTGTTGCTCCAGCTGAGGTTATCATTCATGTGTACACCCAGGTATTTGTAGCTGGAGACCACCTCCACCGCAGATCCACCTATATACAGTGGGGTGTGGGTGTGTTTGTTCCTTCTGAAGTCCACAATCATCTCCTTCGTCTTCTTCACATTCATGTGAAGGTTGTTCTCTTTGCACCAGCTCTCCAGATGTTCCACCTCCTGTCTGTAGCTGGATTCATCATTATCTGTGATGCATCCCACCACAGCTGTATCATCTGCAAACTTAACAATATGACAGCCTGGATGTGTGGCTGTACAATCACTTTGTGTATGTGTAGCACTTTGAGATTTTCAGTAATGAAAAGTGCGTTATAAATTGAATTAATTATTATTATTATTATTAATCTGCATATGTATGTATCCTCTCAGCTTTATAAAGCCCCAGTATAGCTCTGCGTTCGTCCCAACACGTTGTCCGTACGCGCGTGCTGTACGCAGACAGTTCAGCCCAACACCCCAACGTACATTCTCGCGTTTTCGCACCAAATTCTTGGCGTCATTTGAGCAGCTGCAGCGCAGCTCTTTTGAAGAGCGTTTACCTACGGGTCAAATTGAGGTCGCTGATTGGTCATTTGCTGACACGCCTACTCAATTGATTGACAGGTTGGGAAGAAAAAAAAGACGAGAGCTGGCAGCCGCAGTGGTGTTCTGTGTTTATATGTTAATAAAAAGTTCTAAAAAATTTAAAATAAATTAAAAAACAGTGAGCGCTGGTCCTGCAGCCCACACATCAGACCAGCACACCAGGAAATCTCCAGAACCTCCCGCAGTTACGCTGGACCTGAGTTTAATTAACTCGTGACAAATTTGTTCATTTCTCATCATTTCAGTCATGGAGTCAACGGAGGAGGAAGCGATCACTGCCTTTTGGCAAAAAACAAAAGAAAAGGCCAGATCAAGGATAAAGAAGAAGAATTTAATACATTGGTGTCACATACAAAACAGTCCGGCGCCGGGCAGTTTATTGTGCGACAACGCGTTTGCGTACGCGCTCGTAAAATTTGAGCTTTGCGCGTACATGCCCTGCGGGGATACGCTCGTACTCTGCGTCTGGACGTACGCGGAGCTATACTGGGGGCTTAACTCAAACACTCTCTGTTCTTTGAATTGAGAAAGCTTCTCTTCTCGGATGAGAAACAAAACGTCTTGTGTTACAAATGAAGTCCAGTTGTTTTTGTCTTGAACTTTTTTTAAATTTACCATGTCCCGGATGACTGAGAATCTTCACCAGCGTAAAAATCAGATCAGTCAAACTGAAGCTCCTGGTCTTTTTACACACAACGATGGAAACAGAACATCAGTCCTGCTCAACATTTTTTATTTGGTAATACAGCAGTCCCTTGTTTATCGCGGGGGATCCGTACACTGAAGACCTACGATAAGTGAAAAACCGTGAAGTAGGAATAATAGTACAAGTAGTAAATAGTAGTTTATTTTAGTGTACATATAAAATGCCTTTCCCTTCTCACACTCTTAAACAATGTTTCTAAACTCTAAACGCTCTAAAAGAGACAGCATGTCATGATTTCAGTTCCCTGCTTCCGCTGCGCTCTGCCACCTGCAAGTGCTCTTGGCCACGCCCACTTCTCCGCTCTGCACGAGAACAGCTGATCAGCTGCAGCATGAAGTTTATCCTGCAGTGGGTTGCACAAATGAGCAGCAGGTGCTAAATACTTTTAAATAATTTATTTTAAATAAAAATTCCATGCCGATCGTGCGGCTCATCCATCAATCCGCCAATTGTGTGTCATGTCCAATTTTATTTTGAAAAACCCAGATAGAGCGAGTAAGTAGCGAGTGACTACTGTAAATATTCAACAGAAGAGATAAACTCCTGCCTTCACACGGGAGTCTTCAGCGCGTTTTCATCTGGTGATTATTGTCGGTTTGACTAAAACTAAACTTTTTTAAATTCATGTCATCACTAAATTCTAATTTCTAATGAGTGATCTAATAAACAGATTACGAAGGTTAAAATCTAATAATTCCTGACTTGAACCTGTGACCTTTGACCCTAAAGTAACAGAAGAGGCCACACAGCAGATTTTAACCTCTGACTGTGTTGCCTTCAGGTACCATAGGGATCCCTGCCATCCTGTTTCTCTGCCTCTCGACCTGAGTTGCCGTCACGTGATCCAGAGACTCGTCCTGGTGTTTGTCGGCGCCACAGAGAAGATCTGGGTCCTGCTGGTGAGAGGTGAGGACCGTTTGACTCTTCATCGTTAAAAGAAACAGATCTGTGAGTGTGCAGAAGCTCCTCTCCGTCAGAACTGGAGAGAAAACACTGAAACTGTTTAAAGCTCCTTATCGTAAAGTCACGAAGAGCAGACAAAAATACATCCTGAAGGAAGAAACAAAATCTGAACAATACTTTAGCTCACGTCACGTGTGTCCGTACATTTAAACTCTGTGAGCTAAATTAGTGGCCAGCTGTTAACTACCAGCTGTGTTTATATATCTATGGAAAAAGCCGAATTGTGTTTGTTTATCTATGGAAACAGCTGAAGTGTGTTTGTTTATCTATGGAAACAGCTGAAGTGTGTTTGTTTACCTATGGAAACAGCTGAAGTGTGTTTGTTTATCTATGGAAACAGCTGAAGTGTGTTTGTTTACCTATGGAAACTGCTGAAGTGTGTTTGTTTACCTATGGAAACAGCTGAAGTGTGTTTGTTTACCTAAGGAAACAGCTGAAGTGTGTTTGTTTACCTATGGAAACAGCTGAAGTGTGTTTGTTTACCTATGGAAACAGCTGAAGTGTGTTTGTTTACCTATGGAAACAGCTGAAGTGTGTTTGTTTACCTAAGGAAACAGCTGAAGTGTGTTTGTTTACCTATGGAAACAGCTGAAGTGTGTTTGTTTACCTATGGAAACAGCTGAAGTGTGTTTGTTTACCTATGGAAACAGCTGAAGTGTGTTTGTTTACCTATGGAAACAGCTGAAGTGTGTTTGTTTACCTAAGGAAACAGCTGAAGTGTGTTTGTTTACCTATGGAAACAGCTGAAGTGTGTTTGTTTACCTAAGGAAACAGCTGAAGTGTGTTTGTTTACCTAAGGAAACAGCTGAAGTGTGTTTGTTTACCTATGGAAACAGCTGAAGTGTGTTTGTTTACCTATAGAAACAGCTGAAGTGTGTTTGTTTACCTAAGGAAACAGCTGAAGTGTGTTTGTTTATCTATGGAAACAGCCGAAGTGTGTTTGTTTACCTATGGAAACAGCTGAAGTGTGTTTGTTTACCTATGGAAACAGCTGAAGTGTGTTTATCCATGGAAACAGCTGAAGTGTGTTTGTTTACCTATGGAAACAGCTGAAATGTGTTTGTTTACCTAAGGAAACAGCTGAAGTGTGTTTGTTTATCTATGGAAACAGCTGAAGTGTGTTTGTTTACCTATAGAAACAGCTGAAGTGTGTTTGTTTACCTAAGGAAACAGCTGAAGTGTGTTTGTTTATCTATGGAAACAGCCGAAGTGTGTTTGTTTACCTAAGGAAACAGCCGAAGTGTGTTTGTTTACCTAAGGAAACAGCTGAAGTGTGTTTGTTTACCTATAGAAACAGCTGAAGTGTGTTTGTTTACCTAAGGAAACAGCTGAAGTGTGTTTGTTTACCTATAGAAACAGCTGAAGTGTGTTTGTTTACCTAAGGAAACAGCCGAAGTGTGTTTGTTTACCTAAGGAAACAGCTGAAGTGTGTTTGTTTACCTATAGAACTGTGTTTGTTTACCTAAGGAAACAGCTGAAGTGTGTTTGTTTACCTATGGAAACAGCTGAAGTGTGTTTGTTTACCTAAGGAAACAGCTGAAGTGTGTTTGTTTACCTAAGGAAACAGCTGAAGTGTGTTTGTTTATCTATGGAAACAGCCGAAGTGTGTTTGTTTACCTATGGAAACAGCTGAAGTGTGTTTGTTTACCTATGGAAACAGCTGAAGTGTGTTTGTTTACCTATGGAAACAGCTGAAGTGTGTTTGTTTATCTATGGAAACAGCCGAAGTGTGTTTGTTTACCTATGGAAACAGCTGAAGTGTGTTTGTTTACCTATGGAAACAGCTGAAGTGTGTTTATCCATGGAAACAGCTGAAGTGTGTTTGTTTACCTATGGAAACAGCTGAAATGTGTTTGTTTACCTAAGGAAACAGCTGAAGTGTGTTTGTTTATCTATGGAAACAGCTGAAGTGTGTTTGTTTACCTATAGAAACAGCTGAAGTGTGTTTGTTTACCTAAGGAAACAGCTGAAGTGTGTTTGTTTACCTAAGGAAACAGCTGAAGTGTGTTTGTTTACCTAAGGAAACAGCCGAAGTGTGTTTGTTTACCTAAGGAAACATCCGTCCTACCAGCAGGTTTTATTTACAGACAGATGGTGCAGAGGCAGGGCAGCCGGCTTGGGACCTGAAAGACCCGGGTTCCATCCCCGGTCACTGCAGACCTTGTGGCGTCTCTGGGCAGCACACCTCATCCACAAAATGCCCCCTGGCACTTTCAATAGCTGCCCACTGCACCACCTGGTGGTGGATGGGTTAAATGCAGAGACTAATTTCGTCTTGTATGGAAACATACACTGATGACATTGTGTGACATTATTATTATTATTATTATTATTATTATTATTATTATTATGTCTTTAGCTGAGTTTGTACAGACCAGAACCTTCGGCAGCTCTTTTATACAACACAATATGTTTTATAGCACCCGGCGTACGACGACAGTGAGTTGTATTTCAGAGGACGGACGGCAGAAAAATCACAATATAAAAAGTTAAAAGTACAGAAATAAGAAAAATAAAAAACACGTTTATAAACAAGATTATTGTGAAGGCTCGACACAGGCAGATGTGCAACATCTGTGTGATTCATTTGACTCTAGTTTCAAAGTTCCTGCTCAATAATCCAACAGGTCCGTCGGGTCCTCTGGACGGTGTCTTTGTATTGAAGAGTTTCTTCTTTCATCCAGAAGACTTCATCAGGCCGAGGAGCCACAACAAACTCAGTCTTGTAACTAGCACCTGATGAAGTCTTCTGGATGAAAGATGAAGCGCTTCAACAAAGACACCGTCCAGAGGACCCGACTGAACTGTTGGATTATTGAGCATGAACTTTGATGTTTTGAACCACTTCGGCCATGCTGCCTCAAATGAGTCTTGGAGAACCCTGTACCCGCTCCCAGAAGGAGATGATGGTGCGGGTGGGTCACATCGTTAATGGTTTCTGCGGGTGGGTCACATCGTTAATGGTTTCTGCGGGTGGGTCACATCGTTAATGGTTTCTGCGGGTGGGTCACATCGTTAATGGTTTCTGCGGGTGGGTCACATCGTTAATGGTTTCTGCGGGTGGGTCACATCGTTAATGGTTTCTGCGGGTGGGTCACATCGTTAATGGTTTCTGCGGGTGGGTCACATCGTTAATGGTTTCTGCGGGTGGGTCACATCGTTAATGGTTTCTGCGGAGACCACGGGTTCTGAAGATGTCCTCCAGAGACGGTGGTGTGGATCCCTTTATTGTCTGATGATTTTATGGCACGTTGGAGACTTCTCTGGTCGGCCCCGGTGCAATTCTCCGACCACGCTGCTCCACGGTGGAAGAGCCCGTGGAGAGGTTGTTCTCTCTTGGCGTCTGGAGAAAGCAGAGCCACTGTGGAGCTTTTTACCGGAGCAGAGGAGATGATCGCTCCACTTCCTGTCCCCCGACAGTTGGTGGACCTCGTGGTTGATGTTTTTTATTGGTTCCGTTCAAACGTCTCAACCTCGTTTCTTCTGAACCAGAACTAAGACCTGTTTGTTCATCATGTTTGTTCATCATGTTTGTTCATCGTGTGGCAGCTGTTTGTTCATCGTGTTTGTTCATCGTGTGGCAGCTGTTTGTTCATCGTGTTTGTTCATCATGTTTGTTCATCGTGTGGCAGCTGTTTGTTCATCATGTTTGTTCATCGTGTGGCAGCTGTTTGTTCATCGTGTTTGTTCATCGTGTTTTTTCATCGTGTTTGTTCATTGTGTGGCAGCTGTTTTTTCATCGTGTGGCAGCTGTTTGTTCATCGTGTTTGTTCATCGTGTTTGTTCATCGTGTGGCAGCTGTTTGTTCATCGTGTTTGTTCATCATGTTTGTTCATCGTGTGGCAGCTGTTTGTTCATCGTGTTTGTTCATCATGTTTGTTCATCGTGTGGCAGCTGTTTGTTCATCGTGTTTGTTCATCGTGTTTGTTCATCGTGTTTGTTCATCGTGTTTTTTCATCGTGTTTGTTCATCGTGTGGCAGCTGTTTGTTCATCGTGTTTGTTCATCGTGTTTGTTCATCGTGTTTGTTCATCGTGTTTGTTCATCGTGTTTGTTCATCGTGTTTGTTCAACGTGTTTTTTCATCGTGTTTGTTCATCATGTAGCAGCTGTTTGTTCATCGTGTTTGTTCATCGTGTGGCAGGTGTTTGTTCATCGTGTTTGTTCATCGTGTTTGTTCATCGTGTGGCAGCTGTTTGTTCATCGTGTTTGTTCATCGTGTGGCAGCTGTTTGTTCATTGTGTCTGTTTATCGTGTGGCAGGTGTTTGTTCATCGTGTGGCAGGTGTTTGTTCATCGTGTGGCAGCTGTTTGTTCATCGTGTTTGTTCATCATGTTTGTTCATCGTGTGGCAGCTGTTTGTTCATCGTGTTTGTTCATCGTGTGGCAGCTGTTTGTTCATCGTGTTTGTTCATCATGTTTGTTCATCGTGTGGCAGCTGTTTGTTCATCATGTTTGTTCATCGTGTGGCAGCTGTTTGTTCATCGTGTTTGTTCATCGTGTTTTTTCATCGTGTTTGTTCATTGTGTGGCAGCTGTTTTTTCATCGTGTGGCAGCTGTTTGTTCATCGTGTTTGTTCATCGTGTTTGTTCATCGTGTGGCAGCTGTTTGTTCATCGTGTTTGTTCATCATGTTTGTTCATCGTGTGGCAGCTGTTTGTTCATCGTGTTTGTTCATCATGTTTGTTCATCGTGTGGCAGCTGTTTGTTCATCGTGTTTGTTCATCGTGTTTGTTCATCGTGTTTGTTCATCGTGTTTTTTCATCGTGTTTGTTCATCGTGTGGCAGCTGTTTGTTCATCGTGTTTGTTCATCGTGTTTGTTCATCGTGTTTGTTCATCGTGTTTGTTCATCGTGTTTGTTCATCGTGTTTGTTCAACGTGTTTTTTCATCGTGTTTGTTCATCATGTAGCAGCTGTTTGTTCATCGTGTTTGTTCATCGTGTGGCAGGTGTTTGTTCATCGTGTTTGTTCATCGTGTTTGTTCATCGTGTGGCAGCTGTTTGTTCATCGTGTTTGTTCATCGTGTGGCAGCTGTTTGTTCATTGTGTCTGTTTATCGTGTGGCAGGTGTTTGTTCATCGTGTGGCAGGTGTTTGTTCATCGTGTGGCAGGTGTTTGTTCATCGTGTTTGTTCATCGTGTGGCAGGTGTTTGTTCATCGTGTTTGTTCATCATGTTTGTTCAGTGTTTGTTCATCGTGTTTGTTCATCATGTGGCAGGTGTTTGTTCATCGTGTTTGTTCATCATGTGGCAGGTGTTTGTTCATCGTGTTTGTTCATCGTGTTTGTTCATTGTGTGGCAGGTGTTTGTTCATCGTGTGGCAGGTGTTTGTTCATCGTGTTTGTTCATCGTGTTTGTTCATTGTGTGGCAGGTGTTTGTTCATCGTGTGGCAGGTGTTTGTTCATCGTGTGGCAGGTGTTTGTTCATCGTGTTTGTTCATCGTGTTTGTTCATCGTGTGGCAGGTGTTTGTTCATTGTGTGGCAGGTGTTTGTTCATCGTGTGGCAGGTGTTTGTTCATCGTGTTTGTTCATCGTGTTTGTTCGTGTTTTTTCATCGTGTGGCAGGTGTTTGTTCATCGTGTTTGTTCATCATGTGGCAGGTGTTTGTTCATCGTGTTTGTTCATCGTGTTTGTTCATTGTGTGGCAGGTGTTTGTTCATCGTGTGGCAGGTGTTTGTTCATCGTGTTTGTTCATCGTGTTTGTTCATCGTGTGGCAGGTGTTTGTTCATCGTGTTTGTCGTGTTTTTTCATCGTGTGGCAGGTGTTTGTTCATCATGTGGCAGGTGTTTGTTCATCGTGTTTGTTCATCGTGTTTGTTCATTGTGTGGCAGGTGTTTGTTCATCGTGTGGCAGGTGTTTGTTCATCGTGTTTGTTCATTGTGTGGCAGGTGTTTGTTCATCGTGTTTGTTCATCATGTGACAGGTGTTTGTTCATCGTGTTTGTTCATCATGTGGCAGGTGTTTGTTCATCGTGTTTGTTCATCATGTGGCAGGTGTTTGTTCATCGTGTTTGTTCATCGTGTTTGTTCATTGTGTGGCAGGTGTTTGTTCATCGTGTTTGTTCATTGTGTGGCAGGTGTTTGTTCATCGTGTGGCAGGTGTTTGTTCATCGTGTGGCAGGTGTTTGTTCATCGTGTTTGTTCATCGTGTTTGTTCATCATGTAGCAGCTGTTTGTTCATCGTGTTTGTTCATCGTGTGGCAGGTGTTTGTTCATCGTGTTTGTTCATCGTGTTTATTCATCGTGTGGCATCTGTTTGTTCATCGTGTTTGTTCATTGTGTTTGTTCATTGTGTTTGTTCATTGTGTTTGTTCATCGTGTGGCAGGTGTTTGTTCATTGTGTTTGTTCATCATGTGGCAGGTGTTTGTTCTTCGTGTGCCAGGTGTTTGTTCATCATGTGCCAGGTGTTTGTTCATCGTGTGCCAGGTGTTTGTTCTTCGTGTGCCAGGTGTTTGTTCTTCGTGTGCCAGGTGTTTGTTCATCGTGTGCCAGGTGTTTGTTCATCGTGTGCCAGGTGTTTGTTCATCGTGTGCCAGGTGTTTGTTCATCGTGTGCCAGGTGTTTGTTCATCGTGTGCCAGGTGTTTGTTCTTCGTGTGCCAGGTGTTTGTTCATCGTGTGCCAGGTGTTTGTTCTTCGTGTGCCAGGTGTTTGTTCTTCGTGTGCCAGGTGTTTGTTCATCGTGTGCCAGGTGTTTGTTCTTCGTGTGCCAGGTGTTTGTTCTTCGTGTGCCAGGTGTTTGTTCTTCGTGTGCCAGGTGTTTGTTCTTCGTGTGCCAGGTGTTTGTTCTTCGTGTGCCAGGTGTTTGTTCTTCGTGTGCCAGGTGTTTGTTCATCGTGTGCCAGGTGTTTGTTCTTCGTGTGCCAGGTGTTTGTTCATCGTGTGCCAGGTGTTTGTTCTTCGTGTGCCAGGTGTTTGTTCTTCGTGTGCCAGGTGTTTGTTCATCGTGTGCCAGGTGTTTGTTCATCGTGTGCCAGGTGTTTGTTCTTCGTGTGCCAGGTGTTTGTTCATCGTGTGCCAGGTGTTTGTTCTTCGTGTGCCAGGTGTTTGTTCTTCGTGTGCCAGGTGTTTGTTCTTCGTGTGCCAGGTGTTTGTTCATCGTGTGCCAGGTGTTTGTTCATCGTGTGCCAGGTGTTTGTTCTTCATGTGCCAGGTGTTTGTTCATCGTGTGCCAGGTGTTTGTTCTTCGTGTGCCAGGTGTTTGTTCTTCGTGTGCCAGGTGTTTGTTCATCGTGTGCCAGGTGTTTGTTCATCGTGTGCCAGGTGTTTGTTCATCGTGTGCCAGGTGTTTGTTCATCGTGTGCCAGGTGTTTGTTCATCGTGTGCCAGGTGTTTGTTCTTCGTGTGCCAGGTGTTTGTTCATCGTGTGCCAGGTGTTTGTTCTTCGTGTGCCAGGTGTTTGTTCATCGTGTGCCAGGTGTTTGTTCATCGTGTGCCAGGTGTTTGTTCTTCGTGTGCCAGGTGTTTGTTCATCGTGTGCCAGGTGTTTGTTCTTCGTGTGCCAGGTGTTTGTTCTTCGTGTGCCAGGTGTTTGTTCTTCGTGTGCCAGGTGTTTGTTCTTCGTGTGCCAGGTGTTTGTTCTTCGTGTGCCAGGTGTTTGTTCTTCGTGTGCCAGGTGTTTGTTCTTCGTGTGCCAGGTGTTTGTTCTTCGTGTGCCAGGTGTTTGTTCTTCGTGTGCCAGGTGTTTGTTCTTCGTGTGCCAGGTGTTTGTTCATCGTGTGCCAGGTGTTTGTTCTTCGTGTGCCAGGTGTTTGTTCTTCGTGTGCCAGGTGTTTGTTCATCGTGTGCCAGGTGTTTGTTCTTCGTGTGCCAGGTGTTTGTTCTTCGTGTGCCAGGTGTTTGTTCTTCGTGTGCCAGGTGTTTGTTCTTCGTGTGCCAGGTGTTTGTTCTTCGTGTGCCAGGTGTTTGTTCATCGTGTGCCAGGTGTTTGTTCTTCGTGTGCCAGGTGTTTGTTCTTCGTGTGCCAGGTGTTTGTTCATCGTGTGCCAGGTGTTTGTTCTTCGTGTGCCAGGTGTTTGTTCATCGTGTGCCAGGTGTTTGTTCTTCGTGTGCCAGGTGTTTGTTCTTCGTGTGCCAGGTGTTTGTTCTTCGTGTGCCAGGTGTTTGTTCTTCGTGTGCCAGGTGTTTGTTCTTCGTGTGCCAGGTGTTTGTTCATCGTGTGCCAGGTGTTTGTTCTTCGTGTGCCAGGTGTTTGTTCATCGTGTGCCAGGTGTTTGTTCATCGTGTGCCAGGTGTTTGTTCTTCGTGTGCCAGGTGTTTGTTCTTCGTGTGCCAGGTGTTTGTTCTTCGTGTGCCAGGTGTTTGTTCATCGTGTGCCAGGTGTTTGTTCTTCGTGTGCCAGGTGTTTGTTCTTCGTGTGCCAGGTGTTTGTTCATCGTGTGCCAGGTGTTTGTTCTTCGTGTGCCAGGTGTTTGTTCTTCGTGTGCCAGGTGTTTGTTCTTCGTGTGCCAGGTGTTTGTTCTTCGTGTGCCAGGTGTTTGTTCTTCGTGTGCCAGGTGTTTGTTCATCGTGTGCCAGGTGTTTGTTCATCGTGTGCCAGGTGTTTGTTCATCGTGTGCCAGGTGTTTGTTCTTCGTGTGCCAGGTGTTTGTTCTTCGTGTGCCAGGTGTTTGTTCTTCGTGTGCCAGGTGTTTGTTCATCGTGTGCCAGGTGTTTGTTCTTCGTGTGCCAGGTGTTTGTTCATCGTGTGCCAGGTGTTTGTTCTTCGTGTGCCAGGTGTTTGTTCTTCGTGTGCCAGGTGTTTGTTCTTCGTGTGCCAGGTGTTTGTTCATCGTGTGCCAGGTGTTTGTTCATTCGTGTGCCAGGTGTTTGTTCTTCGTGTGCCAGGTGTTTGTTCATCGTGTGCCAGGTGTTTGTTCTTCGTGTGCCAGGTGTTTGTTCTTCGTGTGCCAGGTGTTTGTTCTTCGTGTGCCAGGTGTTTGTTCTTCGTGTGCCAGGTGTTTGTTCTTCGTGTGCCAGGTGTTTGTTCATCGTGTGCCAGGTGTTTGTTCTTCGTGTGCCAGGTGTTTGTTCATCGTGTGCCAGGTGTTTGTTCTTCGTGTGCCAGGTGTTTGTTCATCGTGTGCCAGGTGTTTGTTCTTCGTGTGCCAGGTGTTTGTTCATCGTGTGCCAGGTGTTTGTTCTTCGTGTGCCAGGTGTTTGTTCTTCGTGTGCCAGGTGTTTGTTCTTCGTGTGCCAGGTGTTTGTTCTTCGTGTGCCAGGTGTTTGTTCTTCGTGTGCCAGGTGTTTGTTCATCGTGTGCCAGGTGTTTGTTCTTCGTGTGCCAGGTGTTTGTTCTTCGTGTGCCAGGTGTTTGTTCTTCGTGTGCCAGGTGTTTGTTCATCGTGTGCCAGGTGTTTGTTCTTCGTGTGCCAGGTGTTTGTTCATCGTGTGCCAGGTGTTTGTTCTTCGTGTGCCAGGTGTTTGTTCTTCGTGTGCCAGGTGTTTGTTCATCGTGTGCCAGGTGTTTGTTCATCGTGTGCCAGGTGTTTGTTCTTCGTGTGCCAGGTGTTTGTTCATCGTGTGCCAGGTGTTTGTTCATCGTGTGCCAGGTGTTTGTTCTTCGTGTGCCAGGTGTTTGTTCTTCGTGTGCCAGGTGTTTGTTCATCGTGTGCCAGGTGTTTGTTCTTCGTGTGCCAGGTGTTTGTTCATCGTGTGCCAGGTGTTTGTTCTTCGTGTGCCAGGTGTTTGTTCATCGTGTGCCAGGTGTTTGTTCATCGTGTGCCAGGTGTTTGTTCATCGTGTGCCAGGTGTTTGTTCTTCGCGTGTGCCAGGTGTTTGTTCATCTTGTGCCAGGTGTTTGTTCATCTTGTGCCAGGTGTTTGTTCATCTTGTGCCAGGTGTTTGTTCTTCATGTGCCAGGTGTTTGTTCATCGTGTGCCAGGTGTTTGTTCATCTTGTGCCAGGTGTTTGTTCATCTTGTGCCAGGTGTTTGTTCATCTTGTGCCAGGTGTTTGTTCTTCGTGTGCCAGGTGTTTGTTCTTCATGTGCCAGGTGTTTGTTCATCGTGTGCCAGGTGTTTGTTCTTCGCATGCCAGGTGTTTGTTCTTCGTGTGCCAGGTGTTTGTTCATCGTGTGCCAGGTGTTTGTTCTTCATGTGGCAGGTGTTTGTTCTTCGTGTGCCAGGTGTTTGTTCTTCGTGTGCCAGGTGTTTGTTCTTCATGTGGCAGGTGTTTGTTCTTCATGTGGCAGGTGTTTGTTCTTCATGTGGCAGGTGTTTGTTCTTCGTGTGCCAGGTGTTTGTTCTTCGTGTTTCAGGTGTTTGTTCTTCGTGTGGCAGGTGTTTGTTCCCAGAGCTCATCTAACCCTTCGTCCTTTCCCACAGTCCCGTTGCCCCACCTGCCCACGGCGGCGGCGCTGAAGACCCACGTCGTGACCTGGGCAGCCAACATGGTGGTGCAGGAGGCCGTGCCCTCGTCCTACTCGGACCTGGAGGTCAGCACGCTGGGCGTGTTCAGCGTGCAGCACAACGGGCGGCAGCACGGCAGGACGGACGGCGTGTGCCTCAACACCCTGGTGGCGCTGGTGCCGGACCGTGTGCAGCGTGACGAGGACGGGCTGAAGGTGGAGTGGCCGGCGGCGGTGGCGCCTCCTCCTGTGGAGAACCCTCGGTACATCTGGGTCGAAGTGCAGCGGCAAGAACTGAGAGCAAAGCTGCTGGAACTAACCAGGAACACCTCGCTGGTTCCGATCCACAGCCTGCACTGATCTGAGCTCACAGGAAGTCGCAACAACCAGACTCTTATTGTGAAAGGAACGAGAGGCGGCTGTCTGCTCCTGGTGGGGGTCCAGGACTCCAGAGAGACCCCCCCTGAACTGTTTGACTCCAGCACCAGTCACTTTAAAAGCATGTTTCCAAAATGTTTCAGTGTTCTAAAGAGATGCTTAAACGGGTCAAAGCCAGAACCAGGCGAAGTTTAGCTGCAGGCTCATAATCAGCTTCAGCTGACAGAACAAACTCATCAAACGTTGTTTTAATTTACACGTTTACAAAGATCCACTCAAAGAAACGGGACGTTCTTGTGGTTCTGTTAAATATCTGATGAAATGATACAAATAGAAAAAACAACTATTCTAAAACCTTCAGTAACTAATTAACTACGATCTACAGAAAAGTCTGCCTGAGCAATAGTTTACAACAAAAAGTAGAAAATGATGGAGGATGTAGTGACCATTTGTCTTCTGGCTCGGTGCACCGTGGATTCTGGTTTACGCAGCCCAAAAAAGGAATCAAAATTCAAAAAAGGAAAGAGGAACGTTGATTTTTGGTTTTATTCCATCGTTCAAGCAAAAAGTTACAGGCTCTACAGGATTCTAATTCTCCTGTTCTGACTCCTGCACCTGTTATCTGGCTGATAGACTGATTGACTGAAGTGACTGTGACTGGTAAAAAACCTTATGACCATCCACGTGCATAATAAACTGCCTAAGACCCACCTATTTATACTGTGAAACACCCGCATCCCAACTGAAACTAATTAACTAATTAAGTGAATTCCTAATAACTTATTCTAAATAATGAATTAAACAAAAAAATAAAATAAATCAAACAACAAAAACATAAGGATAAACTAAACAATTTAAATTCAAAATTTAACCAGAAATGGAGAAATAGCTCCTACACTCCAGCCCCTAATTGTGCATTAAAATCACAATTACATCTATCACTAAAGGAGCTATTCTAACAATGACCTCAATAATATCCTATATTAATACAAAGACATTAAGTAATTCTTCTGGTTCTTCATTTCCTCAATGATGAACCTGCAAAAACAAAAGAGAAGATGAGCCACTTCCAAATGAACGGCACGACTAGTTGGGCAAGTAAATATTACTCCATAACGTTTAAGAAGACTTCTGCCCCTCTTAACATCAATGGGGCCAAAATAATCAAACCAACATCTGTAAATGGAGCTTTGTCTGGTGCTACCCTTTCCTGTGGTAGGTCGGCCATTTTTTGTTCCAGAAGCTTTCCTCCATTTCTTTTGCAGGTGACACTGTCAGACAGTATTTTTTTGGCAGCAGTTTGCATTGAGTATCCAGTATCTCTGACGCAGTCTCGACAACATGTGGTTTCTTCCTGTATGACCAAGCAGATTGTGAATATAGTGCAGAATTAATGTTGCCACATGCATGTCTTTACACAAGATGATTGGATGCTTAATTTCAGATGACATAGCGGTTCTTTTGAGACGTCCACCCACTCTGAGAACTCCTTGCTCAACCACTGGATTGAGTCAATACAGCTGGCTGTCCTTAGAGACGGTGGCTCTGTGAGCTTATCTCTGATCCAAACTTGTGATGTTGTTCAAAGAGAATAATACTGTAGAATGCTCTGAAGAATCCAGATCTTCAGATGTCAAGCACTGGCCTTTCAGCATAGTTTTGAACTGCTGCATCTTTTGCAATACCTTTTGTTCTTTAATGTTTGCATCTTCTGTAAACTGATGCATCATAGCAAAAAACTCCTTTCTTTTCTGAGACAGCTGAAGGAGATTTTTTAGCTTTAAAAAAATCCAAGCTACAGATGTTTTTAGCTTCAGCCAGGATGAAAAGTAGGAGATGAAAAAACTGGTAGGGTTTTTGGCCTCCTCAGTAACAGCATTAACAATCACCTTTTTTATTCCAGAGTCATCAGGAGGAAGTAAGTCATACTGTACTTTACCTCCAGCTTAGGCCATTTAACTTCAGAACCACACATAAACTCAGGACCATCAATCCATTTGCTGTGCTCCAAAAAGTCTCCTGCTTTCATTCCTCTTGCTGCTTCATCTGCTGGATTATCTTTCTTGAAAGTGCTGCTCTTGTTAAACTTTCTCTTCAGACTTTGAAGACGTTCTGCAATACAAAGGTTTATGGGCAGGATGGAATTTTCAGATTTAAAAGGCAAGTCAATACAATAATGTCCATTTTTTAATTGTGCAGAATTATTCATGATATTCATAAACTTAATATCTTCTCTGGACATTTCAATCTGTTCTTGGGATGTTTTTTCATTGAAATCATGATTGTGTTGTTCAATCAACATAGTTTCCAGATGTTTAACAGAAATCCTGTTTGTAGTGAAAGAATGACAGCTTGTTTTGTTCCTTTCACCCCGGAGTGGACCGTTAATGACCCATCCGAGTCTGGTCCAAGCTGCATATGGGCCTTCGTTCTGACTGTTGATCAGCTCCCACGGCCATTACTTTAGGTGCGTCGGTACCAATGAGCAGATCTACATCGGCATCTATGTTGTGGAGCTTGATGCTTTGCAGGTACGGCCACTTGTCAATGTCCTCCTGTTGTGGAATATTTATCTTTGAAACGGGCATTAATTTCTGTGTCATAACGTCTGGAAGTTCAATAAAATCATTTTTATCGAGTGCTGCTACTTGGAGTCCAGATATGATGTTCGTACTCACAATGGGCCTCATGCAAGAACCGTTCGTACGCACAGATTTGTTCTTAAACTGTGCGTACGAGTGATTTAGGATCATTTGTGGCATCCAACAATGTTTTCGTATCCTAAGATTTTTTTCAGATACGAACAAAATTTACGTGTGGTCCAGAGCTGTCGTATATTTTAGGAGCGTCAGTCTGCTGTCATCCAGACGGATTTCCTTCACTAATAACTTCATATTTCGTTATTTAGACAATATTCTGAGTTTAAAAAATATTAAATGCAACGACACAAATTGGTTAAATTAAAATAAAGCGGCTTCAAACCCCCCGTGCCCCGCGCCCCACGTCGACCACCGTGCGCCCCCCGCGTGTGGCGCACAGCCCCCCCCCTGCCCCACGTCGACCACCATTGTGCGCCTCCCATGCGTGGCGCCCGGGCCCCCCCGTGCCCCACGTCGACCACCGTGCGCCTCCCGTGCATGGCGCCCGGGCCCACCCCCCGTACCCTGGGGATGGTCCGTGTGTGAGGAGAGCAATCTACAGTGCTCTGTAAGAGTTATCACGATAGCTTTGCTGACATCTGGTGCTCACTTCATAAATGTGAAACCTCTCCTGAAAAAAAAAGCAACACTGACAAAAAAAACCTTGCTGTTTGTTGTTTATCACTCAAAATAACTTCTTCTTCATGAACTGAAGCCAAATCGCTAAAACCTAAAGTTTTAAATGGCTAAATTCGACGGATGCGTTTGTATATTTCTCCATTGTATTCAACGTGCCGTTGGAGCAGAGATCTGGATTTGACGTCACAATCACGTGACCGGAAAAACCCGAATTTACCGTGTAAAAAAACGGCGCTATTTTAAACTATTTTGGAGAGGAATTTTTATTCATTTCACATTGTTTTAGCAAAAACGATCAGAGGTCATATATATGTTGTGCCATTTTATGGAAAGTTAAAAGATGATGTCAGGGGAGCTTTCAACCTCCACAGTCTCTAAACGTCCTTGTACACTATCTCAAAATTTTGACTTAGTATCTCAAAATTTTGACTTAGAATCTCAAAATTTTGAGATAGTATCTCAAAATTTTGACTTAGTATCTCAAAATTTTGAGAAAGTATCTCAAAATTTTGAGATAATTTCTGCAATTTAAAAAAAAAATACTGGTGGAAATGGGCTTCCATAGTTTGGCATCATTCTCATAAAGTTTTAAATAAGGTGTCCAAGATCTCATGCTTGTCACCGATTTGGAGAAATGATGGATTCAAACCAGGAAGAGCAGACAGAGGATTTAAATTATGGATGGATAAAGGCTTATAGGAGACCTTTATCATGAGGGAGTTTTAATCTCCTTTGAACAACTGGCAAGTAAATACAGTTTGCCACAAAAGCACTTTTTTAAGTATTTACAGATTAGAACTTTTGTTAATACCTTGCGGATATCTACTGCTGAACCTCCACTCTCTACCATAGAGAATATAGCCATCTACCACAATCAGAGTAGAGGCTTACTCTCCAAATTCTATAATATTCTAATTGTATCTTTGAAAGATAGTACTGTAGTCTCTCCTATTTGCAAGCATGGAGAACTGACCTACAAGCAGAAATTTCTGAGGATGAATGGAATAACTCAAAGTCAAAGTCAACTTTATTGTCAGAACTGCAATATGTACAGGATATACACAGGACCGAAATTGCGTTTCTCTCAGTCCCTCGGTGCAACAGTAACCATCTAAACACTAAACACTAAAACATTTAATACACATAAGCATAAAATAGTAAAAAAGTGTAACACTGTCCTGAGTTTTTTCATAATAGTATAAAAGTATGAAAATTTACACCAACACTGAAACACCAAACACCCCTAAAACACCAAACACCCAATGAACATAAGCATAAAATGAAATAATAAAAGTGTAATACTGTCCTGAGTTTTTGCATAGTAGTATGAAAAGTATAAAAACGTAAATCTATAAAATAAACTGAAGTTTCTAGCGTTGACATTTGCAAAGAGTGGCACAGCAGCATATACCGTATTTTCCGGATTATTGGTCGCACCGGAATATAGGTCGCAGTGTCCAATTATTGCCAAAAAATTGGAAAAATCCATAAATTGGTCGCACCGGAATATAGGTCGCACCTACGTCACCGCCGACGTAACGCGTCATCCACCGCTGACGCGCCGCGTGACCGCTGAGACAACCCGACAATATGGACCGAGTGTTTAGCTATGCTGCTAATGTCTGCCAGAAGCTAACAGAAGCTAAACACGAGACGAGTCCGTCTCTGAAAACACGAATAAAAAATCTCATCTCATCTCAAATGTTTTCTCCAGGACATAGTTAAGTACATTGGACCCTTATAATTACTCTGTAAGCAGAAATAAATATGCACGAGTGTTTAGCTCTGCTGCTAATGTCTGCCAGAAGCTAACAGAAGCTAAACACGAGACGAGTCCGTCTCTGAAAACACGAATAAAAAATCGAATCTCATCTCAAATGTTTTCTCCAGGACATAGTTAAGTACATTGGACCCTTATCATTACTCTGTAAGCATAAATAAATATACACGAGTGTTTAGCTCTGCTGCTAATGTCTGCCAGAAGCTACCCAGACAGCATTTACATTTGGGCCGGATCCGTTTACAAGTCGCCAGATCCGCATAACAGTCAGATGCGGTTTACAACTCTGAGCCAACTCCTTACCGGGCTCGTTTACAAGTCGCCAGATCCGCATAACAGTCAGAGACGGCGTGGTGTTGTGTGCCAGTTCCACCCCGATTCTGAGATCATGAGCTGCACTGACACCTGCGCTGGGTGTGGTTCTGATCCGGTTTTTGCCTGCAGACCGAATGCGCCAGCCTCAGAGGTTTACTAAAACTGACATCTGGCTCTGATCTGGTCCCAGACTGCAAGCCAACTGCGCCTTCCTTATTTTTGAAAGCAACAGACGCAGCACTAAGAGAAGTGATCGCATGCTTGTGGTAAGCCCAAGTAACAGAGAACGTTAAACTAACGTTCTGGTATGGTTCTTACATTCTGTTAGATCACAACGTTCTTAGAACGTTCTTTGAAGGTTTTGACTAACGTTTGAACAAACCTAGATATAACGTTCTAACCTAACGTTCTTAGAACGTTCAACAAACGTTCCCTTTGCCATGCCAGTTTCTTTACACAAAGTATTTTCACACTGGTTTATTTTTCTGTTTTAAACGTTTTGTCAGTTTTTTGAAACAGCTCGAGCTGTTTTTTTATATTGTATATATATATATATATATATATATATATATATAATATTGTTATTATTATTATTGAGCATGCATCAGGGTATTATTATTATCATCATTATTATTATCATTATTCAATTTTATTCTGCGTTACTCCAGGCGTACGTGAAACGTGAAGTTGTTTGCTTTCTGCCCTTTTTCATGGTCTTCATGCGTTATGATTGGATTGGGGGTAGAACGTGATCATGTACGTCCCAACCAATCAACGCCACTCTTGCTTATCAGGTTGCATGTGAACTTTGTCCTAACCAATCAACGCCACTCTTGTTTATCGAGGGAAGTAGCATGTCATCATATCCAACCAATCAACGCTTCGCGCGCTTCGTTCAAATGTAGCTATTTCCTGTTATCTGTTGGACAAGAAGCTGTTGTTGTGTCGTACTCAGCGCTTGTAAAACTTGCTTTTTATTAGACGTCGACTGGTCTGACTCTGGACGACGACTGGACATTCATTTGGAAGTTGAAGGTCGGTTCGGTTTTCTTTATTTGCTAGCTGTTTTAGCTCTGTTCACATGAATGAACAAAACCTGCTGTTGCTAAAAGCTAAGCTAACAACGAGCTAAAACGGGTCTGTGTGCTGCTGAGGCAGATAATTTGAGGCAAGTAAAACACTGCAGGTTAGGTTATTCTAGCGTTTAAATAAGCCATATACTGTATGCTACGAGTTATTTTTTATTTTTTTGGCTTAGTTCCTGGATGGTTTTTCAAAGAGACAAGGCCCCGCATCCTCTCGATGTTTGCGTCGCATGTCTGTTAACACACATGCGCTAACAGCAGAACAATAACCGCAGCCAGGCTGAAATACAAATTTACTTTAAATACGTATTTCAGCAACATACTGTTTTTGTAGCTGCTTAAACAAGAGGCTGAAGGAAGACCTCGTGATATATCTCATTCACACAGTCTTGAGAGGTCTTGAGAGTCAATTACTTTCTGACAGTTTCATTAAAGATTTACTGGTACATGAGATATTTTACTAACAGACACACAGGCAGGCTAATATGAGTGCCAGACTTTGGTCGTGGTGGTGCTAAACAGTTCATAGTAACACAGCAGAGGTGTTTGTCCCTTTGTGAATCTTTAGGATTGAATCCTCTTTATTTGTCTCCAAGTTGTCATCAATCAATGTCATCAGCATGAAAAATCTGTCAAGCACAAAGAAAGATTGTGATCACATAACTGGTTTGAAAGTGGCTGATAGGTAGTTATTTTAGATTTCTTGTAAACCTGTCTTAAAATGTAAGGGGTTCTGGACTTTGCAGGGGTCTGAAACCTGCGGCTCTGGAGCCACATGTGGCTCTTTGGTCCCTCAGCAGTGGCTCTTCCAAGCTTTGATCAAAAATAACTTTAAACTGAATTTTATTTGTTCTTATAACAACAAAAAGGGCTAGTTTTAGCAGTTTTTCCTGTCTTTTCCTTTGCAAATGTGTGAATACTAGAACTAATAGAAGGAGTAAAACATAAGTTAACTTTATTTATTCAAAGTAGGATATTTAATTTTTCCACAATTAAAATAATTTACCTAGACCTGCATAGTTCATTATTTTATTTTTTAATTGGGAAAGATCACATTATTTTTCCTCCATTATGATAATCTGGTCTTTTTTAGTCTTAAAATGTCCAGCATCAACGTGTGGCATGGAGGCTGCACAGTTGAAGAGAGGAAAGCTCTGCAGAGAGTGGTGAAGGCTGCACAGAAGTCTGTTGGAGTCAGTCTCCCCACCATCACAGACATTTACACCTCCAGATGCAGGAAAAGAGCCACCTGCATCATGAAAGACCTCACTCATCCAGCACACTCACTCTTTGCCCCACTCCCCTCAGGACGGAGGTTGAGGAGCATCAAGTGTAGAACCACTAGACTGAGGAACAGCTTCTACCCTGAGGCTGTTAGACTCATGAATAAATAAAAATAAAATAAAAATAAACACTGCAAAATATCACATCATACTGATGCTGATCTGTTTTCTTGTTGCTGTGTTCATCTGTGACCATCTGCTCATACAAACTCATGTTCGTGCTGCTGTTTATTCCCACTATATTAGGCTTAGTGTATTACTAGTTGATGTTTTTCTTAGTTAATTCTAGATGTTATTACTGTTTTTCTCTTTCATTTGTTGTTGGATGTAACTGGGACCTCGTGTACATAATCTCGTTTTCATCTCATGTACCACATGCGGTGCAAATGACAATAAAGACTCTCTGACTCTCTTTAACTTCACATGTTCATGTTTGTGTCTCTTTCAACAGACAAAACCTGTTGGCACCTGACGTCATGGGCAGACCTGTGTCCTCTGCTCTCTCCTCACCATCCTCCTGCAGCTCTTGGAGAAAAAAGACCAAGAGCTGCTGGATCCAGTTGTACATAAAGACATATCCCTGAGCCACTCCCTGAACAGGTAAGTGTTGACTAGATCAGGTAAAGTCAATCAATCATATATGCAAGGGCGTAGATTTCATCTCATTATTGGGGGGGACCATAAACAGGGAAATTTTTTAAGAGAAATTTTGGGGGGGTCGGCAAAGTTACAGTGAAATTTAATGCAAAATGTACAGAGGGAAGTTTATCCAAACTGCATGCATATACTATGCAGAATAATCAGCAATAATATTGATTTAAATGGCATGTATTTAGTAGTCTTAATACTACTATTAATCAGTACAATAGTGACACTCATTACTCTTGTAAAAAAATTTAATATGTTCAATCTTTGCCACTTGTCATTTTGACAAGTGGCAAAATGAGAATTTTGCAAAATAGGTCCCCTCTAAATATTGTTTAAATTTCAGTTTGGCTTGTATTCATAGATTGCTGTGGTCAGTGTCACTGATAATCTGGTACCACACCTTCCCAAAATCTTAAAGCTTAAAAAGAAAACAGTTTTCAAGGAGAAGAAATACTTTAATGCAGGGGTCACCAAACTTTTTGAGACTGAGAGCTACTTCAGTGGGACCAAGAGGCACAAAGGTCCACTTGTTCGTTCCAAACAAATTTGCATGGTTCAACTTTAATTATAGTATTAATAATAATACATTTACATACATGTGAATATATGACTGCCTGATCACATCTGATCTGGTCTGTATTATTAAAGACTCCACACAATGATTTAGCTTGGTAAATATGATCAATTATTATTGATAATTACCAGTAGTGATTAGAACTCTCAATCAAGAACTTGAGTCCTCAGTTTGAATAATTTTTTGGCTCTTCTGTGCAAATGTAAATTGTTCTTAGCTTTGACTGGGAGTGTGGATGGTTGTTTGTCTCTTTGTCTGTCTCTGTGATGGACTGGAGACGTGTCCTGGGTGTCTCTGGTGACCTGTCCTGGGTGTCCCTGCCTTCACACAAAAGCAGCTGAGATTGGTTCCAGTCCTAAACAAGGGGGCATAATGGATTACTTATTAACTGATATTTAAACATAAAACACTATTTCTTTTATGTTAAACTCAATCTGTAACATTTGAAATTCATTGTATTTTATAAATATTTTATTAACTGTTTTGTAGAAATGAACACGTTTGTAACATTCATTCAAAATATGCCTTTTACTGTAGCATTTTTTAAGAACCTATTAAGAATAAAATCTTCCAGTTGCAGATACAAAATATCAATAATGTAATTGTAATATAATAAACAGTGACTTTTTTATTAATCATGTGACATAAGTATTGATCCTCAACATTTTTTATAATAATAATTTATTTATAAAGCCCTTTAAAACAACCACAGCTGCAACAAAGTGCTACACATATAAAATCATTTTAACTAATCATCACATCTTCTCTACTCTTTTTAAATTAATTATCTTTCACATATTTTATCATTACTTCTTTCAAGAGCTCCACACCTGAAAATATGATGAATGTGAATCCATCCTGCTCAAAGATGCGCTGACATTCTTCTGTCTGTTGCAGCCACCAGGGAGCTAGTTAGCATTGAAGCTAGCGTGTTAGCTGATGAAGTGTCGCTCCTCGTTGCGTTTTGCTGTTGCTACAGCCACTAATGAGACACAGACACACTTGTCTTTCAACACTGTAAAAGACCTTTTCCTCCCAGTCACTGTCACCAATGTTTTAAGTAGCTACTTACTGGAAGTTAATAGTTTGTGCTGCAGCTCCCGTGCTGCAGCTCCCGTGCGGAGCCGCCTGTGACTCCGGTGCCGCTGTTGTTCCTTGTAAACATTGGACTAAACCATTTGCCAACAGAGAAGGGGGGGCAAAATTTCCTTTTTTTTTTCTTAGAATAATGGCGGATTTCTCTCTTTTTTTGCCTTTTTATATTTATATTGTTTAAAGACACGGTTTCCTTTATTGAATTATTGGGGGGGACAGATCTATATTTCCCAAAGATTGGGGGGGTCCGGACCCCCCCGACCCCCCCAGGATCTACGCCTATGCATATATGCTAAAAAATGTATTTGTACTTTAAGAGTAAATGTACTTTTGTTTTAAAGGTCTCCCACCTACCTGCTCCAACATTTTCCTCTGGACCTGTTGTCAGGTATAATCTGTAAATTTTAACATTTAAATACTGTATACACACACATTTCAGTACTACATTGTCTTTTTTTTCCCCTTGGCTAGTCTGGGAGAAAAATACCTAAAGCTTCTGGATCCAGTTGTACACAAAGAAGTACCTGTGAGGCCAACCCTGTAATGGGTAAGTGCTGACTACTTTAGTTTTTTTTTCTTCATTGTTTGGTATGTTCATTGTTATGGAAGATCAAAACTGACATAATTTGAAGTAAAAGCATGTACTGTATATGGACTGATAAATTAATAAATACACAAAAAATGCACCAATTAAATTACAAAGGAGAAATTTACTTCATGTCATATAATTTCATCCATCCATCCATCCATCCATTTTCTTCCGCTTATCCGGGGTCGGGTCGCGGGGGTAGCAGCCTAAGTAGGGAGGCCCAGACTTCCCTCTCCCCAGCCACTTGGAGCAGCTCCTCTGGGGGAATCCCAAGGCGTTCCCAGGCCAGCCGAGAAACATAGTCCCTCCAGCGTGTCCTGGGTCTTCCTCTGGGTCTCCTCCCGGTGGGACATGCCCGGAACACCTCACCAGGGAGGCGTCCAGGAGGCATCCTAACCAGATG
>JBBPBX010043712.1:0-27790 GCA_038048925.1 Garcialebias charrua
GACAACCCCAGGCGGCGGAGGCGGGACGCAGAACAGGGGGGAGCCGAGGAACCAGAAACCCCGGGAGGAGACGGGGAGGTGGAGGGAGGCGACTAGACTAGTAACGGGCAAACAGGAAGAGCTGAGGAAAGGGGTGCCTCATATCCAGGTGGACAGTTGATGAGTGATTCGATGCAGCTGTATCCAGGTGGACAGTTGAGTGATTCGATGCAGCTGTGAGTCCTGCCATTGTTGAATTTGCGTCTTCGACTTCATGTCCAGAGGACAGTGGGTATATTGGTAGAAGGATGTTAGAAATGCAGCTGCCAGGAAAAAGACAAACAGGAGATATATGGATGCAGTTAGAGAGGACATGATGAAGGTTGGAGTGAGGACAGAGGATGCAGAAGACAGAGTGAGGATGACTCGCTGCTTTTTTCTTTCTTTCTTGTAATAGACTCTATGTTCTGTCAATTTTTGGATTAATAATAATCAATCAATCAATCAATCAAAACTTTATTTCAGACGCATATGGTCCATAGTAACAAAAACAACCACCACCAAAAATAAAAATATATAAAAAATTAAAAAGACAACATCAATAATAAAATAATAAAATAATACTAATAATAATAATAAAAGAAGAAGAAGGGTCGTTTATTGGTCACACGTGATGACGTCACTGCGGCCCCTCCCTACGTCAGAGAGGACAGCAGACCACCACCTGTCCTCCGGGCTGCACGCACTGGATGCTGGGGGCTACAGGGACTATGCAGGCAGCGGGGTTCGGACTGGTTCTGGTCGCCTCGGTGCTGGTCCGGACCCGGGCCGAGGTGGTGGACGACATCCTGGGCAGCCTCGCGCGCGGAGCGTCTTTCCTGGAGCGGCAGCACGCGCACATTAACCTGGACGGGGCGGTGGGCTTCGTCATGCTGCAGGGTAGGTCTGCCGAACCGGAACCGAGCCTGCAGCAGCAGAACCCGAGTGTTTCATTTCTTTCTTTACGTCTGACTGGAGCGAAATCGTTTTAATAAATCATTCAAATTAATTAGATTTCATCTTCTTTCTGCTCCCTTCATTTTATCCTACTTGTATTCTTGTATCTGATGAAACTGTTTTGTATTGTTCTTTTAAAATGAATGAATAAACATCAAATCAAATTAATTCAAATTAATTCAAAATAAAAAAGATCAAATAATTTCATCAAGCTATTTTCATCAATCATCAAAACTATTCAATTTTAACAATTCGTTTAAGGACATGAGGTCAATTTGTCCTCTAGTAGTCTAAGCCTATAGCAGCATAACAAGCCAACCCTAACTATAGGATTTTAGCAAAAAGGAAAGTCTTAAAACTGGACAATGTGTCAGCCTCATGGACAGAAACTGGAAGTTGGTTCCACAAGAGAGGAGCCTGAGAACTGAAAGATTCCTCCCATTCTGCCTTTGGAAACTCTAGGAACCAGTCAGTAAACCTGCAGTCTGAGAGTGAAGTGCTCTGTTAGGAAAATATGGAACAATAAGATCTGTAATATAAGATGAAGCTAGGTTGTGTAGGTTAGAAATAAGATTTTGAATTATATTCTGGACTTGACAGGAGCCAAATGGAGAGAAACTAAAACTGGAGAGATCTTTCCCAATAACTCCAGTTAAGACAGTAGCATTTTGGATTAACTGAAGATTTTTTTAAAAGAAGTACAGTATTTGGACTCCCAGATAACAAAACATTGCAATAATCCAGTCTAGACGTGACAAATGCATGAACCAGTTTTTCTGCATCATTTTTAGATAAGATGTTTCTAATTTTAGTGATATTACGCAGGTGGAAGAAGGCAGTTTTAATGTTTTTAACATTGGGGATGTCCTGATCAAAAATAACACCAAGATTGTTAACATTAGAGCTGGAGGCCACATTAATGCCATCCAAGGAGGGAGAAAGACTGAAAACTGTATTCCTAAGATGTTCAGGTCCAAAAACTAAAACCTCAGTCTTGTCTGTGTTCAAAAGCAGAAAATTTAGGGTCATCCAGCTTTTTATGTCTTTAAGACATGCTTGTAGTCTAAGTAGCTGATTGATTCATTGGGTTTCATGGACAAATATAACTGTGTATCATCAGCATAACAATGAACATTTATCCCATGCTGTTTAATAGCATTACCTGATGGAAGCATATACAAGGTAAAGAGTATTGGTCCAAACACTGAACCCTCAGAAATTCCATGATTAACTTTGGTGTATGATGAAGATTCATTATTTACATTTACAAATTGGAATCTATCAGATAAATATGATTTAAACCAATTTGGAGCAGTTCCTGTAATTCCAACATCACATTCAAGTCTCTGTAAAATAATATTATGATCAACTGTATCAAATGCAGCACTGAGGTCTAACAGGGCCAGTGTAGACACCTGTCTATTGTCAGAGGCCATGAGAATATTATTGGGAACTTTCACCAGTGCAGATTCAGTGCTGTGGTGAACTCTAAACCCTGACTGAAACTCTTCAAACAGATTATTTATTTGCAGATGATCACATAACTGACCAGCAGCTATTTTCTCTATAATTTTTAGATAAAAGTTAGATTAGATATAGGTCTATAATTGGCTAGGACTCCTGAGTCAAGGTTATATTTCTTAAGTAAATGTTTAGCAATCTTAAAGCTCTGTGGTACGTAACCATTTATTAGAGACAAATTAAACAATAATAAAAATAACAGTATAAATAACTGATAATAATATAAATAATATTAATAATAATATAAATAATGATAATAATGTTAATACTGATATAAATAATGATAATAACAGACCTCAGATCCCAGCCTGGTGTACCCGTCCTCCAATAATGATAATAATATTTAATAAATATTAGTATTAAAAAATGTTTGTATCAGAACCTGCAGGTGAATCAGAACAGATCGGTTTTCTCCTCTTTGTGCTTCACTTCTGACTGTCGGACCCGTCCGGGTCAGAACCTGTTGTAACTTCCTGCTGCTTGTTCTGTGTCTCAGCGGAGCTGAAGGAAGCGGTCCGGACCTGGCCCCACACCGACCCGGTCAGCTGGGCCCAGAGGACCACGGCCAATGCTCTGCTCAAACGTTTGGACCAGAACCTGGACAAGGCCGTCACGGCGCTGCAGCAGAATGACCCGAAATACTACCGAGGTCAGAACCCGGATCATGTCCAGGTTTAGACGGGGGGTTGGTTCTGATATCTGTCACAATGTCTCCTCCTGGACCCGTCCCAACCAGAACCCTCTGCAGGTCTTATAGAACCTGCCTGGTCTGGGACCCCTCCTGTTCGGGTCCAGCTCAGACTTCACAGCTGAACCATCATGCTGAGCTGAACCGGGTCTGCTGTGTTCAGAACCAGCTGTGGAACTGGGTCAGCAGAGCATGTGGCTGTGGCAGGTTGAGGAGGTTCTGACGGTTCTGATCCATGCTTCCTTTCAGAGTTCGAGCCCCTGCTCACCTGGAGGTTCTGGCTGACCCATCAGGCCCGGCGGACTTCAGATCCCAGCCTGGTGTACCCGTCCTCCATGACGTCCGAGTGCTACGACGAGCAGCTCAGTGACAAGTGTCTGACGCTGCTGCTGGGCACCTGGTACGGACCAGAACCGGGCCGTAGAACCACCCCTGTTGGAGCTCTGCAGATGTTTGACGTGTCTCTGTTTGGACAGGAAGACGAACGGGACCCCCTGCATCGTCACCAAACCCTGCCGGGACACCATGACCCACTTCGGATGTCCACACTACTCCCTGTCCCACCAGCTGCTCTACTTCCTGATCAGCAGCATGGTGAGATGTCTTCCTGTCCCTTTCCTGTCCCCTTCCTGTCCTTACTTCCTGATTGGCAGCATGGTGAGACGTCTTCCTGTCCCCTTCCTGTCCTTACTTCCTGATTGGCAGCATGGTGAGACGTCTTCCTGTCCCCTTCCTGTCCTTACTTCCTGATTGGCAGCATGGTGAGACGTCTTCCTGTCCCCTTCCTGTCCTTACTTCCTGATTAGCAGCATGGTGAGACGTCTTCCTGTCCCCTTCCTGTCCTTACTTCCTGATTGGCAGCATGGTGAGATGTCTTCCTGTCCCCTTCCTGTCCTTACTTCCTGATTGGCAGCATGGTGAGACGTCTTCCTGTCCCCTTCCTGTCCTTACTTCCTGATTAGCAGCATGGTGAGATGTCTTCCTGTCCCCTTCCTGTCCTTACTTCCTGATTAGCAGCATGGTGAGACGTCTTCCTGTCCCCTTCCTGTCCTTACTTCCTGATTAGCAGCATGGTGAGACGTCTTCCTGTCCCCTTCCTGTCCTTACTTCCTGATTAGCAGCATGGTGAGATGTCTTCCTGTCCCCTTCCTGTCCTTACTTCCTGATTAGCAGCATGGTGAGACGTCTTCCTGTCCCCTTCCTGTCCTTACTTCCTGATTAGCAGCATGGTGAGACGTCTTCCTGTCCCCTTCCTGTCCTTACTTCCTGATTAGCAGCATGGTGAGACGTCTTCCTGTCCCCTTCCTGTCCTTACTTCCTGATTGGCAGCATGGTGAGATGTCTTCCTGTCCCCTTCCTGTCCTTACTTCCTGATTGGCAGCATGGTGAGACGTCTTCCTGTCCCCTTCCGGTCCTTACTTCCTGATTGGCAGCATGGTGAGATGTCTTCCTGTCCCCTACCTGTTATTAATTTCTGATCAGCAGCATAGTGAGACGTCTTCCTGTCCCTTTCCTGTCCCCTTCCTGTCCTTATAAATAAACGTTGAATGAATGAATGAATGATCAGCAGCATGGTGAGATGTCTTCCTGTCCCCTTCCTGTCCTTACTTCCTGATCGGCAGCATGGTGAGATGTCTTCCTGTCCCCTTCCTGTCCTCACACTGCAGCTGACAGGACTGTCCTGGTTCTGGTTCACATACTAAAAGAAAGTTGGCGTTGTTATCAGAAAACAGTAAAAACTGATAAATCTAAATACTCCTCTGAGATCATTGCCTCAAACGCTCACTATCCACGAGTTCTGTTCTCCACCCTAAACTCTGTTCTCTACCTCCCTGAACCATCATCTCTAGAAGCTTCGACTGAGTTGTGCAAGAACTTCCTACTTTTTTTTTTAGAAAAAATTGCGACCACCCAGGCTTTCATTTCTCCTCCAACTCATGATCCACCCATCTCACCTCAATCTGTTGCTGTATTTAACCATTTTGAACCAATCTCTGTCTTCTCTAGAGCAGGCCATGTGCAACCTGAAACCATCTGGTTCCCCCTTTGATGTGGTCCCCCCTCGACTACTAAAGGAGGTTTTTCATACTCCTTCCATTCTTGCTATTGTGAATAGCATTTTATCCACTGGCGTGGTGCCAAAAACCTTTAAACATGGCTGCTGCTGTTCAACCTCTCCTGAAAAAAACTAACCTTGACCCCTCAGTCAAATCCAACTTCCGGCCTGTCTCCAGACTCCCATTTGTTCCTAAACTTCTGGAAAAAAATAGTTGAGTCCCAGTTGAAGTGCTTCCTGGAGGATCATGCTATCCTAGAGTTATTCCAATCTGGCTTTAAACCTCTCCACAGCACTGAAACTGCCCTACTGAAGGTTTTCAACGACATCTTCTAATCCACAGACACTGGTGATTCTGTGCTGCTTGTCCTATTGGACGTCACATCCGCTTTCGACACCATCAACCATGAGATCCTCATTGCTAGGTTGGAGCAGTGGGTGGGCATCACAGGGTCAGCCCTCAATTGGTTCAGATCCTACCTCGCTGACAGGTCCTTTTGTGTTTCCATAGAAGATTTTAGTTCTGCAGAGACAGCACTTAAATGGGGGGTTCCGCAAGGGTCTATCCTGGGTCCCCTCCTATTCTCTTTATACCTGCTGCCACTTGGTGCCATTTTCCTGAAACACAACATACCTTCCCACTCCTACGCTGATGACGGTCAAATTTACTTCCCCCTAAGACACAATGGTACATGCTCTATTCAACCTCTGCTCGACTGCCTGGCTGACATCAGGGACTGGATGGCTTTAAGTTTCAATGAAAAGAAGTCTGAAGTCATGTTGTTCCCTCCCAACGACACAATCACAAACCATTGCATCGACCTTTCTGCTCTAGTCCTGTCAGAAAAACAAAAAGTCACAAATCTGGGAGTGATAATGGATCCTTCCATGAAACTCAACAGTCATGTAAACATGATCGTTAAATCCTGTTTTTTCCAGCTGAGGCGACTGTCGTAAGCTGAAGCCCATATTATCCAAAAATAACCTGGAGACAGTAATCACACATTCATTACATCTAGGCTTGATTACTGCAATTCACTCCTGTTTGGTATCAGTCAGACCACCATTGCACGACTACAACTGGTCCAGAATGCAGCAGCCCAATTTTTAACCAGTACAGGCAAAAGAGAGCACATTACACCAGTCTTGGCCTCCCTGCACTGGCTACTGGTTCATCTTTGAATCCAGTTGTATGTCTATAAATCGCTGAACAGTCTCCCCCCCATCTCTCTGATTTGCTACACCCGTATGTCCCACCATGTTCTCTGAGGTCAGCGGACCAGTTACTTTTAACAGTTCCAGGAACTCGTCTTAAGCGCAGAGGTGACCGGGCGTTCTCTGCAGCAGGCCCAAGACTCTGGAACAAGTTACCTTTGCTTGTCAGACAGGCCCCCTCCCTCTCGGTTTTCAAATCAGAGTCAGAGAGTCTTTATTGTCATTTGCACCGCATGTGGTACATGTGATGAAAACGAGATTATGTACACAGGGTCCCAGTTACATCCAACAACAAATGCAAGAGAAAAACAGTAATAACATCTAGGATTAACTAAGAAAAACATCAACTAGTAATACACTGCCCTAATGTAATAGAAAAACATCATTATAAACAGCAGCACGAACACGAGTCTGTATGAGCAGATGGTCACAAATGAACACAGCAACAAGAAACAGATCAGCAGCAACATGATGTGATATTTTGCAGTGTTTATTCGTGTTGATTATTTATTCATGAGTCTAACAGCCTCAGGGTAGAAGCTGTTCCTCAGTCTAGTGGTTCTACATTTGATGCTCCTCAACCTCCGTCCTGAGGGGAGTGGGGCAAAGAGTGAGTGTGCTGGGTGAGTGGGGTCTTTCATGATGCAGGTGGCTCTTTTCCTGCATCTGGAGGTGTAAATGTCTGTGATGGTGGGGAGACTGACTCCAACAGACTTCTGTGCAGCCTTCACCACTCTCTGTAGAGCTTTCCTCTCTGCAACTGTGCAGCCTCCATGCCACACGTTGATGCTGGAGCACAGGATGCTCTCCACTGCACACCTGTAGAAGGAGGTGAGGACTGGGCTGCTCAGACCAGCTCGTCTCAGCCGTCTGAGGAAGTAGAGTCTCTGATGACCTTTCTTGATCAGGCTGGTGGTGTTGTTGCTCCAGCTGAGGTTATCATTCAAGTGTACACCCAAGTATTTGTAGCTGGAGACCACTTCCACTGCAGATCCACTTATGTTCAGTGGGGTGTGGGTGTGTTTGTTCCTTCTGAAGTCCACAATCATCTCCTTTGTCTTCTTCACATTCATGTGAAGGTTATTCTCTTTGCACCAGCTCTCCAGGTGTTCCACCTCCTGTCTGTAGCTGGACTCATCATTGTTTGTGATGCATCCCACCACCGCTGTATCATCTGCAAACTTAACAATATGACAGCCTGGATGTGTGGCTGTACAATCATATGTGAGCAGAGTGAACAGAAGAGGGCTCAGCACACATCCTTGAGGAGAGCCAGTGCTGAGGGTTATGGTGGAGGAGGAGAAGTTGTGGATCTTCACGGACTGTGGTCTGTTTGTTAAGAAGTCTAGTACCCAGTTACAAATGGAGGGGCTTAGTCCAAGTGTGGATAGTTTGTCTATCAGAGTTTGGGGGATCATGGTGTTGAAGGCAGATGTGAAGTCCACAAAGAGCATACGCACGTATGAGTCCTTCTGATCCAGGTGGGTGAGAGCAGTGTGGACCACAGAGGAGATGGCGTCCTCTGTTGATCGGTTCTCGCGGTATGCATACTGATGAGGGTCCTCGTTGATGTTGACGGTTGTCTTGATGTGAGACATGACCATGACCAAATCATGTTTAAAAACTCAGTGCTATTCCGTAGCTTTCAACACCAGATGATCTGTGTTTGAACTTGTTTGCTTCACACAGGTTAGTAGTTATACAGTACAAAGTATTTATTATCTGCAACGTTTTTATTGTATGTCCATATTCTGATTTAACTTCATTTTGTATGTTGCTTTATGTGTTGCCTGTTTTTCTGTGTGTACAGCACTTTGGTTGACCTTGTCGCTGTTTTAAGTGCTCTATAAATAAAATGGTATGGTTCTGGTTCTGAACTATAGAAAACGTCCACAAAAGGAACATTAATGTAATTCTGGCACGTGTCCCAGACCGCTGCAGGTCGAGTGGACCGGTGGACATGTCTCATGATGTATTTATTAAGTGTTGACATGACGTTAGCGGACCTCACGACCCGGTTGGTGTTTCCTTCTCAGAGAGGCTGCAGCGACCTGCTGAAGGGCGACACACGAGCAACCAGAACCAACATGACCCAACAGAACTACCAGGAGATCTTCTGCTCCAACATGATGAAGGCCAACCAGCTCATCGTCAGCGAGGGTTTGACGGAGCACACGGCGGACATCTTCACAGAGAACAGTGAGTGTCCAGGACAAAGACCTCACTGTGAGCTTCCCACACTCAGACATGACCCAGTCGTACCTCCAACCCATTCCACAGCTCTGGTCGCTATGTACCCAGACCTTTGAGAGTATAGGTCTCCTCGTACATACTTTGCACCTGCCTCAGCTTGCTTACTTTTTTGCTCACTTTGTACCTGCCTTGGCAGTCAACCCAACACCAATGATTGAATCTACAGAACAGGAAACACATGTGGAGCAGTTATTGAATAATACTGTTGATCCTGTGAGCGATGCAGGGAGACATGCTAACAAAAGACATGCTAACGAGAGACATGCTAACGGGACCTTTGGGTGGGGAGTGTGACAGTTTTGTACTCTGTTGGTATGAAATGGTTATGGCTGGGTACAAAGTGGGGGTAAGGTTTTGTCAGCCGTCCGACCACGGCGTCCTTCCTGTTCTTTTGTTCCCAGGTGGAGAGGAAACTCACACAAACTCAATAAAATCAGGAGAGGTCAATTATTTTTACCATTTAATGTCGATAAGGCAGGAAAAGTTACAAGCTCAGCGCTGAGGCGTCCCTCTGACTCGTCACAACCCAGAAGTGGAAGCGGAGGCCCCGTGCAACAGAACGTCCCCATTTATGTTGGCCCTTGGCTCCGCCTCCACATCTGGGGCGGGCACAGCCTGTCAGAGTGTATCAGTGGGGTGACGTCATTAGTCTTATTTGTTTCTGATGGTGGATAATGGGTGATGTTCAAATCTATCGAAGTGTTGGAAGCAAGCAAACAAAAATCAGGTGTTGACCCTGGAATCGCTCACTGTGAGCAGCTGAGACTGGTCTGATCTGGTCCGAACCGGGTTATGAGTCAGAGTAGACCAGACCGGGCCTCCAGCAAGATTAAACTTCTAACAGTTTGTCAGAGGTAGGATATGACCAGCACCTCTTCAGAGTAAATGAAAAATTAAATTTACAGTCCTGACCTGGACTCTTCAGGACTAAATGAGTACCTTCTGACTGGACTCTGGTCCTGGTCCCTCCTGTCTGTTTGCAGTCCTGACCTGGACTCTTCAGGACTAAATGAGTACCTTCTGACTGGACTCTGGTCCTGGTCCCTCCTGTCTGTTTGCAGTCCTGACCTGGACTCTTCTAGCCTGGCCCTCGCCTTCCTGCACAGCTCCGCTCAATTCTCATTTCCCTTCACTGCACAGTCTGGGACTTCTCCCATCCACAAGGATTTCTCCGGTAGATTTTTGTTCGGACCAATCAGAGAACAGAAGGGACGGAGTTTTGGACCCTAACCCACGCCCCCACCTGTCCCAGCGCGCAGAGCCCTATAAAAGGGCTCTGCCAGCGCGCAGTGAGCGAGCACCGGCATGTTCTCATTCAAAGCGATGCAAAGCGATGCAGAACTGTTTTATATGTGACACAAATTTATTAATTTCCCCTTCTTAATCCCTTATCTGGAGTTTTCTTTTGTTTTTTGGGCCAAAAGTCAAGTGATCGCTCGCGCCCTCCTCCTTCTCTCCCTCCGCTGAAATGAACAAGGAGGAAATGGCTGAGGTTGTCACGAGAATTAAACTCGGGTTTTACGTTGCTGACCGAGTCCCATCAGATGTTCTGGTCTTCTGGTGAGCTGGACCAGCGATCCATGGTTTTATTGTATTTTATTAAAACGTTTTATTAACATATAAACACATAATTTGCAGCGCGGCAGCCAGCAGCAAGAGAAGAGCTGCAGGAGGCGGAGCAGTTGTCAAGTTCACCAGAGCACGGGGGGTGGCTCTGAGGGGAGGGAGCAGAATGCTTTCCCTGTTCAAAATATCCAATGGTTTTGTTCCTCAGCAGAGCCCACGCCTCCAGCAAGAATCGTTTTAAAATGGAGAAAGTCCCAGACCCTAGTCTGAAGCGAAGTGAAGGACAGGGTGTGGTTTTAACCAGGCTAGGACTCTTCAGGACTAAATGAGTACTTTCTGACCTGGACTCTGGTCCTCGTCCCTCCTGTCTGTTTGCAGTCCTGACCTGGACTCTTCAGGACTAAATGAGTACTTTCTGACCTGGACTCTGGTCCTGGTCCTTCCTGTCTGTTTGCAGTCCTGACCTGGACTCTTCTGGACTAAATTAGTACTTTCTGACCTGGACTCTGGTCCTGGTCCCTCCTGTCTGTTTGCAGTCCTGACCTGGACTCTTCAGGACTAAATGAGTACTTTCTGACCTGGACTCTGGTCCTGGTCCCTCCTGTCTGTTTACAGTCCTGACCTGGACTCTTCAGGACTAAATGAGTACTTTCTGACCTGGACTCTGGTCCTGGTCCCTCCTGTCTGTTTACAGTCCTGACCTGGACTCTTCAGGACTAAATGAGTACTTTCTGACCTGGACTCTGGTCCTGGTCCCTCCTGTCTGTTTACAGTCCTGACCTGGACTCTTCAGGACTAAATGAGTACTTTCTGACCTGGACTCTGGTCCTGGTCCCTCCTGTCTGTTTGCAGTCCTGACCTGGACTCTTCAGGACTAAATGAGTACTTTCTGACCTGGACTCTGGTCCTGGTCCCTCCTGTCTGTTTGCAGTCCTGACCTGGACTCTTCAGGACTAAATGAGTACTTTCTGACCTGGACTCTGGTCCTGGTCCCTCCTGTCTGTTTACAGTCCTGACCTGGACTCTTCAGGACTAAATGAGTACTTTCTGACCTGGACTCTGGTCCTGGTCCCTCCTGTCTGTTTACAGTCCTGACCTGGACTCTTCAGGACTAAATGAGTACTTTCTGACCTGGACTCTGGTCCTCGTCCCTCCTGTCTGTTTACAGTCCTGACCTGGACTCTTCAGGACTAAATGAGTACTTTCTGACTGGACTCTGGTCCTCGTCCCTCCTGTCTGTTTACAGTCCTGACCTGGACTCTTCAGGACTAAATGAGTACTTTCTGACCTGGACTCTGGTCCTGGTCCCTCCTGTCTGTTTACAGTCCTGACCTGGACTCTTCAGGACTAAATGAGTACTTTCTGACCTGGACTCTGGTCCTGGTCCCTCCTGTCTGTTTGCAGTCCTGACCTGGACTCTTCAGGACTAAATGAGTACTTTCTGACCTGGACTCTGGTCCTGGTCCCTCCTGTCTGTTTGCAGTCCTGACCTGGACTCTTCAGGACTAAATGAGTACTTTCTGACCTGGACTCTGGTCCTGGTCCCTCCTGTCTGTTTGCAGTCCTGACCTGGACTCTTCAGGACTAAATGAGTACTTTCTGACCTGGACTCTGGTCCTGGTCCCTCCTGTCTGTTTGCAGTCCTGACCTGGACTCTTCAGGACTAAATGAGTACTTTCTGACCTGGACTCTGGTCCTGGTCCCTCCTGTCTGTTTGCAGTCCTGACCTGGACTCTTCAGGACTAAATGAGTACTTTCTGACCTGGACTCTGGTCCTGGTCCCTCCTGTCTGTTTGCAGTCCTGACCTGGACTCTTCAGGACTAAATGAGTACTTTCTGACCTGGACTCTGGTCCTGGTCCCTCCTGTCTGTTTGCAGTCCTGACCTGGACTCTTCAGGACTAAATGAGTACTTTCTGACCTGGACTCTGGTCCTGGTCCCTCCTGTCTGTTTGCAGTCCTGACCTGGACTCTTCAGGACTAAATGAGTACTTTCTGACCTGGACTCTGGTCTTGGTCCCTCCTGTCTGTTTGCAGTCCTGACCTGGACTCTTCAGGACTAAATGAGTACTTTCTGACCTGGACTCTGGTCTTGGTCCCTCCTGTCTGTTTGCAGTCCTGACCTGGACTCTTCAGGACTAAATGAGTACTTTCTGACCTGGACTCTGGTCTTGGTCCCTCCTGTCTGCTTGCAGTCCTGACCTGGACTCTTCAGGACTAAATGAGTACTTTCTGACCTGGACTCTGGTCTTGGTCCCTCCTGTCTGCTTGCAGTCCTGACCTGGACTCTTCAGGACTAAATGAGTACTTTCTGACCTGGACTCTGGTCTTGGTCCCTCCTGTCTGCTTGCAGTCCTGACCTGGACTCTTCAGGACTAAATTAGTACCTTCTGACCTGGACTCTGGTCCTGGTCCCTCCTGTCTGTTTGCAGTCCTGATTTGTGGACTGGCTGGTTTCTGGGACTTCTACAAAGCTGACTGGCTGCAGCACGTCCTCAGGATGCAGGACGAGGAGGTCGGCTGCTTCGGGAGGGACAGTGAGTACCGTGAATTATTACCATGTTGTAGACACAGTCAGTGTTCTGGTCCAAATGTTTACGGGTCAGAGCCAGAACCACATCAAAAGGCTCAACGATGAGGGGAGTGTTTTCTTTCTTTTCAGTGAACGTCGTCTCTCAGATTATTGGAGATGAGCTGCTGGAGCAGCTGCAGCCTCACAGGAGGGTGAAGAGGAGGGAGAAGGTCCTCCCAGGTCTGTGTAAGCTCTTCATCATAGTCATCGTCACAGATGTACTCAACCTTTTAACGTCAAACAAAGTTTTTTGTTTTTAAAATTGTTTCTACATCTTTACTCAGAGCTTTTCTTCATTTGTTCCATGTGTTTAATTTCAGTTCTTTAATTTGACGGTTAAACTTGTTGCATTTCCACACTCTTAAACGCTCACCTCCCAGGAAGGCGGGTGATCATGTAATCACTTGTGTCCATCTGTCTGTTAGTAAAATATCGGATGAAGCAGAGGATCTATTTTAATTAAACTCCATAAAAGAAATCATTGGCTGAACATTGACAACTGATTACCTTTTAGAGTCAGTACAGTTCAAGATGACCACCACAGCTAATCCATTTTAGTGGTTTGAACTCCGTGAACGTTACAGATCCTGAGATCCCACATGTGGTAGTAGCTGAGAGTCATCAGTTGTTGTTTACCTGAAGCACCTGTTTGTTTGTGTTGTCCTCCAGACGGCTGCTCCAGTCACATGACTGCGGTGGCGGTGGGCGCTCTGGGAGGTTACCTGAACTTCTACCTGTCGGAGCAGGACATCACCAAGAGGCCGCTGCCCTGAAGAGCAGGGAGCTCCAGAACCAGAACCTGAAGGACCCGTGGATCTGTAGGGAACACTGAAGCTACACACGACCTTAATCTGAACAAACCTGGATTATCAAACAAACGGATTAAATCATTTCAGCTACTCAAATTACAGATCACAGGTAACAGATCACAAATTACAGATCACAGGTTACAGATCACAAATGACAGATTACAGATCACAAATTACAGATCACAGGTAACAGATCACAAATTACAGATCACAGGTTACAGATCACAAATGACAGATCACAGGTTACAGATCACAAATGACAGATTACAGATCACAAATTACAGATCACAGGTAACAGATCACAAATTACAGATCACAGGTTACAGATCACAAATTACAGATCACAAATTACTGATCACAGGTTACAGATCACAAATTACAGATCACAAATTACAGATTACAGATCACAGGTTACAGATCACAAATTACAGATCACAGGTTACAGATCACAGGTTACAGATCACAAATTACAGATCACAGGTTACAGATCACAGGTTACAGATCACAAATTATAGATTACAGATCACATATTACAGATCACAGGTTACAGATCACAAATTACAGATCACAGGTTACAGATCACAAATTACAGATCACAGATTTCAGATCACAAATTACAGATCACAAATTACTGATCACAGGTTACAGATCACAAATTACAGATCACAAATTATAGATTACAGATCACAGGTTACAGATCACAAATTACAGATCACAGGTTACAGATCACAAATTACAGATCACAGGTTACAGATCACAAATTACAGATTGCAGATCACAGGTTACAGATCACAGGTTGCAGATCACATATTACAGATCACAAATTACAGATCACAGGTTACAGATCACAGGTTACAGATCACAGGTTACAGATCACAGGTTTCAGATCACAGGTTACAGATCACAAATTACAGATCACAGGTTACAGATCACAGGTTACAGATCACAGGTTACAGATCACAGGTTACAGATCACAGGTTACAGATCACAAATTATAGATTACAGATCACTTATTACAGATCACAGGTTACAGATCACAAATTACAGATCACAGGTTACAGATCACAAATTACAGATTGCAGATCACAGGTTACAGATCACAGGTTACAGATCACATATTACAGATCACAAATTACAGATCACAGGTTACAGATCACAAGTTACAGATCACAAATTACAGATCACAGGTTACAGATCACAAGTTACAGATCACAAATTACAGATCACAGGTTACAGATCACAAGTTACAGATCACAAATTACAGATTACAGATCACAGGTTACAGATCACATATTACAGATCACAAATTACAGATCACAGGTTACAGATCACAGAAAACAAGGTTACAGATCACAGACTACAGGCAACGCCATCTTCAGACAGAAATAAATAAACTCTTTCTTGTGTTAGGGACAGTTTTCAAGATTTTCTGTCACTTTATTTGACCAAAAATTCAAAATAAATATTGAAATTGACTGACGTGCTCCAGTTGAGTTTAGAGCAGGGAGGGGTGGGCAGCTATTTTTTCCATGCGGCCACATGAGAAACAGAAAATATTGTGGAGGGCTGGCAAAATCAAAATCTTCAACCTGTCAATTAGATCCCCTCCCTACTGCTCTTGTCAAAACTGCTCTTCCATCTCTGTCCCCTTTCATCACAGATATTATACATTCTTCCCTTACCACTGGTGTTGTTCCCCTTGCGCTCAAAACAGCTGCTGTAACTCCAATACTCAAAAAACCTGGTTTAGATCCAAATACTGTAATCTCAATAATTTTCGCCCCATTTCAAATCTTCCATTCATCTCCAAAATTCTTGAAAAAACAGTAGCTGCTCAACTTCATGCTCATCTGTCTTGCAATAATTTATATGAACAATTTCAATCTGGTTTCCGTCCGCTCCACAGTACTGAAACAGCACTCATTAAAATCACCAATGACCTTCTCCTCGCTGCTGACTCTGGTTTATTATCCATACTCCTCCTGCTTGATCTGACTGCAGCCTTTGACACCATTTCACACAACATTCTTCTGGACAGACTTTCCTCTCTTGGCATTGTAGATACACCTCTCAACTGGTTCCATTCATACCTTTCAGACCGCACTCAGTTTGTTCAGTTAAAATCATACACGTCTCATCCTGTTTCTGTTACCTCAGGTGTTCCACAGGGCTCAGTCCTGGGACCCTTGTTGTTTATCATTTACCTTCTGCCCCTTGGTTTCATTTTTTGCAAACATCATATTCAGTTTCACTGCTATGCAGATGACACCCAACTCTATCTCTCAACCAAACCTAATTCTACGCTTCCACCTTCGTCCCTCACTGATTGTCTGCTTGAAATAAAACACTGGTTCACTTTAAATTTTCTTAAACTAAATTGCAATAAAACAGAACTTCTTTTAATTGGCACTAAATCAATACTAAACAAACTTCATAGCTTCTCCATTCCGGTTGATAACTCTTCCATCTTTCCCTCCCATCAGGTTAAGAGTCTGGGTGTCATCCTTGATAGCACCCTCTCCTTCTCCTCCCATGTCAATAATATCACTCGGTCAGCCTACTTTCATCTTCGAAACATTAATCGTCTCCGTCCTTCCCTCACTCCTCACTCCACTGCTGTTCTGGTTCACAGTCTGGTCACCTCTCATTTAGATTATTGTAATTCTCTTCTTTTTGGCCTACCTCAGAAAACCCTTCGTAAACTACAACTGGTCCAAAATTCCGCTGCCCGTATCATTACACGGACCCCCTCAATCCATCGCATCACACCTGTTTTACAACAGCTTCATTGGCTTCCCATCCCATATCGCATCAATTACAAAATACTCCTCCTTACATTCAAAGCTGTCCACAACCTCGCTCCTCCATACCTTTCAGACATTGTTCACATTGCTACACCTGCTCATAGCCTCAGATCCTCTTCTTCTATTCAGCTCATTGTTCCCATTGCCCGTCTTGTTACTATGGGGAGCAGATCATTCAGCTGCTCTGCTCCCCAGCTCTGGAACTCACTTCCACCTGATATTCGCGACAGAAATTCTTTGCCACATTTCAAAGTCAAACTCAAAACTCACCTGTTTAAAGTAGCCTATGCACTATGATAGCAACTGCATTGTCTTATTTTAATTCCTTTTACTTGTTTTTACTGTGTATATAATATTGTGTCTGTTTTTATGATTGACAATGTAAGGTGACCTTGAGTGCCAAGAAAGGTGCCTACAAATAAAATGTATTATTATTATTATATAATAGTAATTAGGAACGGCCAGCAGACGTGCGCGGCTGTTGATCCGATTGTCCATCTGTAACCCACCCCCAAAACTAATGTAAAAGAATGATTACATAAAACACTAATAAAGTCATGGGCAGTGCCTTGCACTGACAGAGCAAAAAAACTTATATTGGTTGAGGTGTATAGGAATAACCAAGTACTGTACAGTAAACAGAAAATAATTTACCCGCACAGGCAAAGAGCTCTCATCAATAAACTAATTATAGATTGGCCACGAAGGATAAAGTTAAGGAAGTTAACACAATTTAATCAAGAGACCTGTTTGGGGGCGGATTGTAGGGGTTGAAGGCCTTGCTCGGGGGCCGGGGGTGGTGCGGGTGAGTGTGGGTGCTTCACCTTTTCCATCCACATTTTGATGTTGTTGATCCGTGGAGTTGAACCGGTGACTTTCCGATCACAGATCAACCTTCTCTCTACCCTCTGCGCCACCACTCCCCAGTTCTTACAAATCTCTGTTTAAAAACTAAAAAGGTTGATGGTGTCACTCCTGTGGCAGATAAGTCACAAATATATATATATATATATATATATATATTTTTTTTTACTGCAGAAAACATTTTCAACCAGCCAACTTAGCCTGTTTCTGGAAAAGTTTCAGGGTAATTTTCCTCTTGGTCAAAACACATCTGACTGACATCTGGCAGCAACAAATGGAGGAGGTGGTGGTGCTACTGAGCAAAAACTGCTTTTTATTTATAAAACCTAAATCAAAAAACAGAATGACAGAAAGACTGATTTATTTTAACCATGGCATATCTTAAAACTGGAAACCTGTACAGTAGTAGACTTGATAAACTGGAAATATTAAGTACTGACCTACTTGTGTTTGTATTGTTGCTAGTTCTCCGAAGCATGGTGACAGCCACAGCCTTCCAGATGTTAGTGAGCAACAACGCTCCGGTAAAGGCCGTCACTGACACCACTGTGGTCACGCTGGAGGTACGAGCGCTCCTCAGTGTTTTTATAGAAACCTTCAAAAACACTCTTTAAGTAGACAACCTGCACTTTCCTCTCACACAGTTCTCAGTCTTCGCATCATGCTGATGTGTGTTTCAGGGAGTGCTGCCCGGAGCAGGAGAGGATGCACCCACCATCGTCATCACCGCTCACTATGACTCATATGGCCTGGCTCCGGTGAGCCACAAGCTGAAACACTTTAGAAGTTCAGAGCTTTAACTTATCTTTGATCTTTACTATTAAAAAGGAAGCCAAGATGTCATTATTGCAGTGCTGTAGTCCTTTTTGATGGTCTCGGACTTGACCGCATTTGGTCCTGGCCTTGTCTCGGTCTTGTCTCGGTCTTGTCTCGGTCTTGGACATTGAAGTCTCAGGATTTTATTTCACGACCAGTCACGACCACAACTGTGGAAATATCACTAAATTGGCCAGAATATTGTCCAGTTTATTTGTCCAGTACTGCATACGGGGAAGAGAGGGGAGCGGCTGTCTGCTGTAAAGCCTCATTCAGAACCAGTCACGGCCCCACTTTGGGTCAGAATAGATTCTCTAGCAATAAGCAGTCTAAAACCCGACTTAATGAGTTAATAAATAACATCATTATTTCTCATTTCTAATTGTTTCTGAACTGTTCGTGCTCTGCTGGAGCTTTGTTTCTCTACAGCAGTGAAGTTAGTTTTACGTTGGACATTGGACATTGGAGCTCCGTGGCTTCAGCGGTGTGTTCCTCTCATTGGATCCGAAGCAGACAGTCTGACTGTGCCCAGTCTGCCCTGAAACGTAATGGTTCACTTAGGGACCGTCAACAAATTACCGAACCAAACACTCCTCAGAAACAAAAATTAATATCTTGCATCATTTGACCCAGTGACACAAAACTAATGTCAAACTACTCTAATAGACCTGACACACAAGACGCCATCATTTATTTCCCAGTTTAAAGTATTTTCTAATTAGTTATTGAGCAAAAACCACAATTTGTGAACAAATAAATTACGTAAAATTATAAAATGCTTTAAAATGAAAAATAAACGTGGCTGCCTCGTCTGTCAGGTCTAGTAGAGAAGTTTAACATTAGTTTTGTGTCAGTGGGTCACATGACGTGAAAATTATACAAAAACCACTGAATGTCTGATTTCTTTATGTAGCTTTGAAATTGTATAAAAGTTGATATATTCATTCAAAAGCAAACACAGTTGAAGTATGTAACTTTTATTTTAAAAAAATTAAATAAAAGTTACATATGTTTTTTAATTTTTGTATTTTTTTTAACACATTTGTTAAAACCGCCACTATGTCGTATAAAACAGATAATCTGTGAAAAGATTGAGCTCCAAGACATGATGTCTTGGTCTCGATTTGGTCTCGGACTCTAAAAGTCTTGGTCTTGACTACAACACTGCCGTATTGATGATAAGATTATTGACGTCTTGAGAAACTCCCATTAGAATGATGAAAGCGGGTACAGTCATTGTCCCCTTCAGCACAGATCTGTCGTCTTGTCTTCAACAGTGGTTGTCTTATGGCGCAGACTCTAACGGCAGCGGGGTCACCATCCTCCTGGAGCTGGCACGTCTCTTCCAGAAACTGTACAGCAGCTCCAGCACCCGACCAGCGTGAGCTGCACTTTGTCTGGGTTGTGTTTCTACAAAGCACCAAAGCAACCTACAACTAAACGAGAACACAATGTGGGTTTACAATAAATGTTGTGATTTTTTTCTTCTTCTTTTAGATACAATTTAATGTTCTCCTTAACTGGAGGAGGGAAGTACAACTTCCTCGGCACAAAGAGATGGATTGAGGAGAATCTGGATCATGCCGGTGAGTTTGCAGCAGATTGTGTTGAAACGTGTTCCTATATTTTATCTTTAAACATTATTAAAGCTAATAATCCCCCCTGCAGAGTCCAGCCTGCTTCATGAAAACGTGGCGTTCGTTCTGTGTTTGGATACACTGTCCAACGGTGATGAGCTGTTCGTGCACGTGTCTCGGCCTCCTAGGCCTGACATTCCTCTGCACTCTTTCATTCAGCAGCTGGAGGAGGTAACTATTTGAGAAAGCATAAATATGTCTTGTCGTGGGTAATGGTCTCGCCTGTTCTTTTTGTGTGTGTGCCCGCCAGGTGGTTCACTCCAGACACCCCTGGGTGAAGGTGGGATTGGTTCACAAGAAGATCAATCTTGTAGAGTCCACGGTAGCTTGGGAGCATGAACGCTACAGCCTTCGGAGGATCCTGGGATTTACTCTGTCTCACCTGGAAGATCCCAAATCTGAGCTCCGTGGGTCTATTCTGGACACAATGTAAGCTCAAAATGATTTGAATTGTTATTTGTACCAATAAAAGGGCAGGTGTTTTAAAATTAATTAATAGTTAATTCATGCAAATATCACTCCATAGGTCTCAAGTGGATTTTAGAAAACTTAAACGCAATGGGCTCATCGTAGCAGAAGCTCTGGCGCGATACATGTACAATCTTTCCGACAAAGTGAGTGGATGCAAAACACAAACAAAATAAAATATTATTTGATAAAAATGAAAAAAAAAAAAAACCTGTTTGAGGTATTTTAATGTGCACTTCTTTTACATTTAGGGTTCACCAAAGGATGTGCAGGTTTTCAAGGGTCAACTAGTGAGTTCTTTTGATTTTTCCTCTGGTCAAGGTGCTGCCCTCTAGTGGTAATGTAGGGACACTATTTTCATTTGAAGCAGCCTGGATTTGAATAATTTCAGCTAAAATGTATCTGTTGATTTTACTTATTAGAAATTTGGCCTCATTTAGTGTAAAGGTGAAAGGATTAAAGGCAGCTTGATGCCACATATATAAAAATATGCATTTCTTTTTATAACAGAAAACAAAAACTCAAACCAAACATAGATTATGTCAGTGATTTAAAAATAAAAATTGCGTGGTGTTTTCACATACAGTACTCTCGTTGAGCCCACATCTTAATCCTCGATGCAGGACTTTCAAGACAGCCGTGTGTCCAGCCTGATGTCTGTTCTGACCTCGGTCCCTCGGGCCACCCAGCTGCTGGATAAAGAACCGAGTCAGATTCTTCTGATCAACTCACTGGAGCACGAGTTCAGACGTTACCTGCAGCAGGTCCACAGACACACCTTCCGACAGGACAAAAGGTGACTCACACTGTACACTCATTTAGGCTCTCAAAGGCACAGAAAAAAACTAGACAATGCATTAATTAATGGTGTTTCTGTCTGCAGAGACCCAGAGATCACCTTTTTTGATCAAATGAACCAACCGATAGTGATGTACAGGTAAATGTCTTATGGCTTTTGTGCATCAGCTAAATTCAATAGTATTTTGTAAAAACCCTTTGAAGATATTTGCACTTTTTTCTAGGGTGAAGCCAGCAGCATTTGATCTCTTCCTGGGTGGATGCATTACAGCATATTTGGGGATAGTTTATTATGCAATTCAGGTTTGTTGCTGTGCATTCATGATTTGATGTTTATTCATTCATTTTAAAAGAACAATACAAGACAATTTCATCAGATACAAGAATACAAGTAGGATAAAATGAAAGGAGCAGAAAGAAGATGAAATCTTATTACTGTATATCTGCCCCTTATTTCACAGTTTGTTCAACCAATGATAACCTTCAAACTACATCACAAAATGAATAATTCTACTTACTTTTACTAACTGTAATACACAAACTACATCACAAAATGAATAATTCTACTTAATTTATCTAACTGTAATACACAAACTACATCACAAAATGAATAATTCTACTTAATTTATCTAACTGTAATACACAAACTACATCACTAAATGAATAATTCTACTTAATTTTTCTAACTGTAATACACAAACTACATCATTCTAACTGTAATACACAAACTACATCAGAAAATGAATAATTCTACTTAATTTTTCTAACTGTAATACACAAACTACATCACAAAATGAATAATTCTACTTAATTTTCTAACTGTAATACACAAACTACATCACAAAATGAATAATTCTACTTAATTTTTCTAACTGTAATACACAAACTACATCACAAAATGAATAATTCTACTTAATTTATCTAACTGTAATACACAAACTACATCACAAAATGAATAATTCTACTTAATTTATCTAACTGTAATACACAAACTACATCACAAAATGAATAATTCTACTTAATTTATCTAACTGTAATACACAAACTACATCACAAAATGAATAATTCTACTTAATTTTTCTAACTGTAATACACAAACTACATCATTCTAACTGTAATACACAAACTACATCAGAAAATGAATAATTCTACTTAATTTTTCTAACTGTAATACACAAACTACATCACAAAATGAATAATTCTACTTAATTTTTCTAACTGTAATACACAAACTACATCATTCTAACTGTAATACACAAACTACATCAGAAAATGAATAATTCTACTTAATTTTTCTAACTGTAATACACAAACTACATTTTCTAACTGTAATACACAAACTACATCACAAAATGAATAATTCTACTTAATTTTTCTAACTGTAATACACAAACTACATCACAAAATGAATAATTCTACTTAATTTTTCTAACTGTAATACACAAACTACATCATTCTAACTGTAATACACAAACTACATCAGAAAATGAATAATTCTACTTAATTTTTCTAACTGTAATACACAAACTACATCACAAAATGAATAATTCTACTTAATTTTTCTAACTGTAATACACAAACTACATCATTCTAACTGTAATACACAAACTACATCAGAAAATGAATAATTCTACTTAATTTTTCTAACTGTAATACACAAACTACTCAATCACAAAATGAATAATTCTACTTAATTTTTCTAACTGTAATACACAAACTACATCACAAAATGAATAATTCTACTTAATTTTTCTAACTGTAATACACAAACTACATCATTCTAACTGTAACACACAAACGACATCAGAAAATGAATCGTTCTACTTAATTTTTCTAACTGTAATACACAAACTACTTAATTTTTCTAACTGTAATACACAAACTATATCACAAAATGAATACTTCTATTTAATTTTTCTAACTGTAATACACAAACTACATCACAACATGAATAATTTGACTTAATTTATCTAACTGTAATACACAAACTACATCACTAAATGAATAATTCTACTTAAAGGTATTGTGACATGATTTTGTAAATTTGAATATTTGTCAGAACATATATATCTTATATCATTGAGCTCTGGTCGTTTTTGCATAATAAATTATAAATATATTAAATTTTTATTCCAAGTTATGGTAGTTTTTTTCTCTGGGATACGCCCCTAAAAATCTGCGCATTTCCGCAAAACATCATCTTGACGTGACAACGGGAAGGCACGCTCCAACGTGCATTTAAATAATAATGGCGGAGCATGTCCTATCGCGTCTGAGATATCATTTTGAGACAGTAAATCTTCCAAAACTCTCATTAATAAACCCTCCCTGAATAAAAAAATTACAGATGTTACCTGATGGCGCAGACATAATTTAAAAATGCATACATAGCAACGTGTTTGCTCCGGGCTCTCGGCTAATATTTTTAGAAGCTATCTTGGCTAACAAGAGTCCCTGACACCGGTCACGTCTGAGATATATCATTTTAAGACAGTAAATCATCCAAAACTCTCATTAATATCCCTCCCCGAATAAAAAGAATTACCTGATCGGCAGACATAATTTAAAAATACATCATTAGCAACGTGTTTGCTCCGGGCACTCGGCTAATGTTTGTTAGCTGCTATGTCGGCTTATTACCGGTTGCGTCCGCGATATATCATTTTAAGACAGTAAATCATCCAAAACTCTCATTAATATCCCTCCCCGAATAAAAAGAATTACCTGATCGCGCAGACATAATTTAAAAATACATCATTAGCAACGTGTTTGCTCCGGGCACTCGGCTAATGTTTGTTAGCTGCTATGTCGGCTTATTACCGGTTGCGTCAGCGATATATCATTTTAAGACAGTAAATCATCCAAAACTCTCATTAATATCCCTCCCCGAATAAAAAGAATTACCTGATCGCGCAGACATAATTTAAAAATACATCATTAGCAACGTGTTTGCTCCGGGCACTCGGCTAATGTTTGTTAGCTGCTATGTCGGCTTATTACCGGTTGCGTCAGCGATATATCATTTTAAGACAGTAAATCATCCAAAACTCTCATTAATATCCCTCCCCGAATAGAAAGAAACGAGAGATGTTACCTGATGGCGCAGACATAATTTAAAAATACATCATTAGCAACGTGTTTGCTCCGGGCACTCGGCTAATGTTTGTTAGCTGCTATGTCGGCTTATTACCGGTTGCGTCAGCGATATATCATTTTAAGACAGTAAATCATCCAAAACTCTCATTAATATCCCTCCCCGAATAGAAGGAAACTACAGATGTTACCTGATGGCGCAGACATAATTTAAAAATACATCATTAGCAACGTGGCCTGTGTTAGCTATCTGATTCGGCTAGCTTGTTAGCAGCGAACAAACATAATCTGCCGTGATAATTGGCTTTATACACTCAAAGTGTATAAAGTAAAACAACATGAACTCACGTAAAATAAATAGTTTATAATCTAAAACACTACACACCTCCGATTATGTTTACACAAAGACTTACTCATCTCCTGGACAGTCTTCCGATGGTCCCTGCGTTGTTTCGACATGGTAGCTCCTGTGGGACTTTCTTCTGTAGATTTTCTTTTAAAAATAGTAGGAATAGCATCCGGTTTTAAAAGTCTTCTGAATCTTAATGGTAATCCTAAAGATTCTTTTATACCAGGTGCTGAAAACAATCGGCAGTGAAATGGTCGCTGCAGACATAGGACTCCTGGAACCCACCGGTCCTTGTCTGGTCCATTCTTGACAAAGTTTGTCATCTTTTGGAAATTTGTGAAGGCTCACTTGTTCACTGCTGATATTAGAACACACAAATGCACTACAACGTGACGGCATTTTTCAAGTTACACAAATAAAAGGCGATCCTTCAGGAAATGAATCTGTATGGCAAGCAGTTAACACACCTAATAAACGGGCAAGGCTCTGCCTTCTGCCCGTTGTGACGTTGATGACTGGTGACGACGACTGGTGATGACGTATTGCGGAAATGCGCGGAATTTCAGGGGCGTATCCCAGCAAATACCAGAGAAAAATTTAGCATAATTTCGAATAAAATTTTAATATGTTTATAATTTATTATGCAAAAACGACCAGAGCTCAATGATATAAGATATATATGTTCTGACAAATATTCAAATTTACAAAATCACGTCACAATACCTTTAATTTTTCTAACTGTAATACACAAACTACATCATTCTAACTGTAATACACAAACTACATCAGAAAATGAATAGTTCTACTTAATTTTTCTAACTGTAATACACAAACTACTTAATTTTTCTAACTGTAATACACAAACTATATCACAAAATGAATAATTCTATTTAATTTTTCTAACTGTAATACACAAACTACATCACAAAATGAATAATTCTACTTAATTTTTCTAACTGTAATACACAAACTACATCACAAAATGATGCTATTCTGCAGCCAAAAAAACACAAAAACAAAACAGCACTACTATTCAGAGGTGAAATGGAATCCAGTGTTCAAGGTGTAAAGGTGAAGTACAGCTACAATGGGTTGCAGAAGTATTCATCCCACTTGCCATTGTCTGTTTTTTATTGTCTTACAACATGGAATTGGAAAAAAGGGAACAGGAGAGTATGTTTGATTTTATATAATAACCATCAGGTACAAAAATGCTATAAACACCCCATTTTGCAGCAGTTACAGTAAAAAGTCTCGTTTCCATGAGCTCCAGCCACTGGAGTCTTTGCCCGCACTTCATGATGAAACTGCTCCAGTTCCCTCAAGTTGGATGTGCACTGCTCGTATAACAAACTGCAGGTTAACAGATTCATAGCTGGATTGAGATCTGAGCTTCCACTGGTCCAGGACATTGAACCGTTTCTCCTGAACCACAGGAGTGTTGTTTCAGTAGAGTGTTCAGTGTCATTGTCCTGCTGGGAGGTGAACCTCCGTCCCTCCAGATAACAAACCAAAAACATCCCCACACCATCATGCTGCCACCACCATGCTTCACTGAAGTGTTCTCAGCATGCTGAGAGGTGTTAAGTTTGCTGCAGACATGATGTCGTCCTTGCTGGTTAAAAAAAAAAAGTCCTATTTTAGACCGAACTGTTCACAGCACCTTCATCCACATGCTTGGGGAAGAAGGATCAAACTGTTTTGTTCTTTAAGTGAATGCTTTTCTCTACTCTCTAGTGGCTCTATGAAGAATTGCTCTCATCTTAGCCCTAATTCACTACACCACTCACAGGGGAAATATCTTTGCCCCGTGTTTTTAGTGTTGTAGCACATTTAAAGAGCTTTTATGCACCTGAATTATTTCACCACCTCTGAAAACATGTTTCCACATGTATCACAGTGCTTAAAGGTTACAAATGAAATTTCTTCTTCTTTGTGTGTGTGTGTGTGTGTCTTTTACAGAATTGTGGACATCTGTACACACATCTGAAAGCAGCAGTGAAGTTCAAGCAGAAGTAAAAGCTGCTCATGTTCAAACAGACACTGTGGCAGCAACTTTGAAGTCTCGGAGCGTTTGCGCCATGTAGCCAGGCAGCATCCATCTTCTTGTATGCAAATCGTTTGACGTGCACGTTTGCTTTAACGTGTTTATGACTTTTCAACACGTTTGTACTTTTCTTAGAAAATATGTCTTTGTGATTTAAAATAAAACAATTCGGACTATTGGAACACGAACCCTCCTTGGACCTGATTTCAAGACCCAAGGATTCTGTCACGTTCTTGCCATGATTTGATGTGCATGCTGCTCTGCACCTGCTGACATGGAACTGACTGGGCTTCATGTGACTGAAGTGATGTCTAATAACCACTGCGGTGGATGAACAGCCAGTTCCCGTCACAGATGACTCAGTGAGAGTGCCAGGGACACAATAGCACCCTGCAGTGCTTGGTGAATTAATAATGCTTGATGCATGCTGACAGTGAATAGTGGGTAAAGTTTATTAAACCTACTGGTTTTTGCTTCAGTTTTGCAGATTTGACAAAAACACAACCTGCAAGGCAGCTAAAAAGCTGTGAACTCAGCCTGAGTGTGTGATATCAGGAGGTCCTGTTGGTCAGGACGCATGGAGCTGGAGAAGCAGGTCAAGGGCATTGACCCTGTGTATGTGAGTCTCTGCAGGGGGCTTAAGCTTAGAGAGATTAGCCAGTGCTCAGGTGGCACAAAGAGTTGTTCTGCTTCAGCAAAGATGCTCTGAACCTGCCCCAACAGACTAACGTCTTCACAACAGCAACAGGTTAAACAAAGAGTTTGATCCATCCGGTGGCTGTTAGGGATTCATGCAGGATTTATCCCTAATGATGCAAAAGAAATGCTAATATATAACACCCAACTGCAGAATATGCCTCATATCTTAATGATACATCACATGCACAACACTGCAACAATAAAATAAAATAACAATTTGACTAAATATAAGGAGAGGAGATACACAAACATGAGGAAGGGGCGGGGCTACCAGGTGAGGAGAAGGATGCTGCACGACTTTCAGGCAGACGAGAGTCCTGCAGTGGACTCGGCAACACGGTGAGAGAAGATGACGCCACAGCTCTACATCACAATTTACAAAGAGCAGTTCAGCTCTCCTGGAAAAGTGAGACGAACAGAACTTCGACCGACTTCAGCCAACCGCAGGAACAACCCTCAGCCTCGTTCGGTAAGAGCTGTCTGTATCACATGCACTGAGGAGAACAGAGCTCAGGATTCACGCATGTCTGCACAAGATGTGCTCAAAATACAAGTCTATAT
>JBBPBX010043713.1:7573-27790 GCA_038048925.1 Garcialebias charrua
GCCAGGGATGCTGTCTAAGTCCAGCACTTTTTGCAATTTTCATTGAACCCTTGGCACAGGCCATTAGAGATAACGATGAGATAAAGGGTGTTAGTTTTGCAAATACCGAACACAAAGTTGGCCTTTTCGCAGATGATGTAATCGCATACCTCCAAAACCCAGATATAACGCTCCACAAATTCATGTCAGCTCTAGTTGAATTTGGTCAACTGTCAGGTTACAGTCTAAACATCACAAAAACACAAGTTTTGACAATTAATTACTCACCTAATAAATTTATAAGAAAGACATACAGACTTAAGTGGGATGCCAAAAAACTAAAATATCTAGGAGTCTTTATTCCCCAAGATTTGGACAAACTATTCAGTTTAAACTTTGATAAACTTACTGAAACCATACAAAAAGATCTGACAGTCTGGGCAAGGTTAATACTGGATTTTACAACTAGAATGGAAATAGTAAAGATGAATTTGCTCCCTCGTTTTTTATACCTTTTTTTATCTTTGCCTATTAGGATACCAAACGCACAGTTTCAGGCCTGGGATAGGCTGATCTCAAGATTTATTTGGTCCGGGACCAGACCAAGGATAAAGTTTAAAACACTCCAAATTAATAGAGACCAGGGGGGTCTGGCACTTCCAAATTTGAAACAATACTACTACGCATCCCAAATAAGAGGTATGGTTTGCTGGTGCTCCCCAGAAATGGAGACAGGGTGGAAACAGATTGAACTTAGCCAGGGCAGGGTACAACCCCAAACACGTCTGGGAGGCAAAATAGTTTCAGACGAAAATGGGAATCGTATAGTTGAAGACGCATTGTTAATCTGGAAAGAAGTAGTTGGCAAATACAAATTGACAGATGTCACTGGTCTCCTGATGTGGCCTTCTTGCAACCCTGACTTCCGACCAGGAGAGTTAGACTCTTCCTTTTTGGGATGGAAAGATAGAGGACTGACAACATTATGCCAGTTTGTAGATGGTAACACCTTTAAAACATTTGAACAACTGAAAAGGGAATATAACCTTGAGAACAGAGATTTATTTAAATATTTTCAAATAAGACATTATTACGATAACAAAATAAAAAAAGGGGTCCCTCCAGAAGGTAATACTATTGTGCAAATCTTTACAAACGCTCATACTCACCTCCCAAGTAAAACTGTTTCCAAACTATATAAAGGGCTGCAGAAACATAATGGAAATAATACCTTGTACATTAAGTCAAAATGGGAAAAGGAACTGGGAGTAAAAATTACAGAGGAGGATTGGCTTTTAATGTGTGAAACACAACAGACAACTACCAGTTCCAAAAGATGGAAACAATTCGGGTGGAAGTGCTTAACTAGGTTCTTCATCACACCTCAAATTACCAGCAGATATAGAGGAGAAGAACAGCAATGTTGGAGATTATGTGGTCATAAAAATGTCAATCACACTCATATATTTTGGTCCTGCCCAAAGCTGGCATCTTATTGGGATGGAGTCTGTCAAACCATCGGGAGTATTTTGGGATATGTCATCCCAAAGGACCCCAGAACTTTCCTGCTGGGACAGATGACTGGAGAAGTGCTTCAAAAAAAAGATGAATACCTATTCAAGATCCTATCAATAGCAAGCAAAAAAGCTATTACTCGGAACTGGCTAAAGAAACCTCCCCCCAAACTGGACAATTGGCGGGAAGTCATAGAGGAAATTCACTCGATGGAAAAACTGACACATCTTCTACAAATTAAAGGACACTCTTACAACAAACGCTGGTCTAAATGGCTGGCCTACAAGATCAAGGAAACCTAACTGTGTACAACATCTTGTATTATTGACATTCCTTTTTTTTAAACCAAATATCAGTGCCCCTAGCTCAGTGTGTTATTTGTGTTATTGTAAAAATGTAAAAAGTTAAATAAAGAGTTTAAAAAAAAAAAAAAAAACAGAGGTCCAGAGCTACTGCAGTGTGAGAGATCTTCAAGGCCTGTGTAGCTCGTGATGAACTATCACCGAGTTGCCCGTAAAATTGAGTGATAACGTTACCCGTCGCTTTGTGTGATGCAGCTGCACGCTCCTGCTCGTTGTCATGAGGCTTGAGAAGTTCGCAGTACTCCTCTCGGTGTTTCCTCGTTGCATGTTGGTTGAGGTTTGTTGTGCTACCAGTAGGGATGGGAATTGATAAGAAATTATCAATATCAATGCCATTATCGATGTCCTTTATCGATTCGGTTCCTTATCAATTCTGTTATCAATTCTCATTTGGGTAAAAAAATATAGTAAACCATTTGAATAATAAACGAATAATAATAATAAAAAAAGAATAGAAACAGAAACAGAACTGAACTTGTTAAACTGACAACTTACAATTTGATATTTATCATTTAAATATTTTCCTTGTGCTATAAAGTCACTGACTTTATATCACAAGGTTTTTCTGAGCTTAACCGGTTCAAATGGTCAAATCTGTAAAAAGTATTTCTCCATCTGCCCTCTTCAAAATGGCGGTTAGCGTGTTAGCATTAGCTTCCGCTAGCATTGGTAATACATAAGTGCTTTTGAAATTGCGGACCTAAATAAATCAATAAGTGCTTTAGAAATAGTGGAACTAATTTTTGGATTAGCGCTGCCCAGCACTGGTCACTACCATGAGTCTGCAGAACCGATAAGCTGAATCGTTAAGACATGCAACCTACAATTCCATGGAATTGGACTTTTAAGAACCGGTTCTCTAACAGAACCGGTTCTCGGTTCCCATCCCTAGCTACCAGTGTACTTCAGAGGTGCTCTGCATAGCTTACAAATAGTGTGGCTTTTGTCAAGTTTTCCGTCCTTCTAGTAAAACCCGAAAACGTTCCACACTTTAGATTTTTGTCTGGCTGATGTGTTTAAAATCTTTCGCGGTGACTCGCTAGCGTGGCTACTATTTACATCCATGCTCGTCTTCTTGGTGAGCTAGGGCGCATGCGTGAGAATAGCTTTGCGGGCATTTCCAACTCTCGCGTTGTTTTAGAAACGCATTGTAAACCCAGCAAGTCTCGCGATACCCGGTCCGTGTCTTTTCAACCGGTTCATCTCTGGATTTGTGGCTGGTTGCTGTCGGTTTACGTGGCTGCTACCAATGCAACCACATCGCTAGCTTGTCAAACCGGATATCCGGTCGAATCGGTTTATCTATAACAAGCCTAGTCAGCATGTGTACACAGCCCGGGCCTGCAGGCTTCTGTTGCAGCGCCCCCGTGGCTCAAAGCGGTCATCCGCTGAAATGCAGTTGGGGGCCATGACAGTACGTCGTCATGGTCACCGTGTTAAGTCGGCACGCCCTCCGGGAATGCGGACGTGCTGCGAGCTTGGGGAATTTGTGTATTCTCAGCCCCCTGAGTTCCAGCGGTGCGGGGGGGTGAGTGTGTGACCCCCCTCATACGGCCTTGTGTGAGCCGGTTTACCTGCTTGCGGACGCCGCGAGGTCTGTCTGCTGCAGACAGTCCCGGGACATCCTGCTAGGGTTCATTGTTCTGATCTGGCACCCCGTGGCAGCCCCCTCCCTTCATAGCGATTGTTTTCAAAGGGGTGCTGTGTTGTTGTTTTTTGAGTCAAGAAACAGGGCAAAACTGTTCTTTTGAATTTTTATTTTGTGTTTTGTGCAACAACCGTTTGTCTTTATCAAAGTCAAAGTCAATATTTCACATACATCAGAACATTCATGTTTTGTGCACACAGTAAAGTCACCAGCTTTTTGTAGTCTCTTACAAATAAAGTCTGGGCATATAAAATTAGGCTCCCGTACCCCTTGTGCGGATGAGCCAGCAAAACTGTGTAGAGGGCCTGCTTCGTCAGGCTCGCTTCTGTCTTCCATCACGGTTCGCCGAGAAAGTCCTCGGTTGGACTGCCTGGCGAGGGACGAATCTGTCCCTACTCCAGGACTGACCGGCCTGAGGTGGACCTGCTAGGGGTCTCTGCCGGTGCTCCCCGTCGTACGCCGGCCTCTTCTGTGGAGGACGGCGTGTGGCTGAGCGGTGTCGAGGATGCATGGGTCTGCTCCCGCTTGTCTCCCTGGGGGGGCTCTCCTTGGCATGCCCTGCTTGCGCCTCTGCTCAAGCCTGGTCTGGATCCGTCCGGGGCTGTCTCGAAGAGTCCCGTTGGCTCGATCGAGTGGTGCAGAAAATTGACACGCTGACCTTCCGGAAGGTCCGTCAAGGTCATCCACAAATGACGCTGGGCAATGACCACCTAAGCCATACACCTCCTTTGTGCAATGGCTGCTGTCTCCATCATGCGGAGCACAAAGTCAGTGGCCCTGCGGGCTTCTTCCAGCACCTCAGTCGCAGCCTGCTTGTCTATTGTCACCTGGAGCTCCTGGAGCTTTTCTGCCAGGTACGCTTGCATCATGGCGGATGCGTTCATTACACGTGCCGTGAGGCCCTGAGCTCTGTAACACTTCTCGAGCTGTGCAGCTGAAGCTAGACAGGCTTTGCTGGGCAAAGTCGGTTTTGTTCCAGAAGATCTGGGGGCCAGGTGAGATGCCAGCGTGTCCTCCATCTGTGGCACGTTGGCTATTCCTGCTGCTTCCATTCCAGCCACGTCGAGGAACTGGGAGAGCGGGAGCAGCATGGGAGCCCTGGGTTCAGCCCAGGTGCGAGTCAGCTCTGTGAGGAAGTCTGAGAAGATGGGCATCCTGTGCCTCGTTGTCGACTGCTTGGCATAAAAATAATTCCCTGCCAACCTCGTGACCTGTTGACGAGGTGGAGGGTCCGGCCAAGGGATCTGCAGTGCGTCCGCCGCTCTACGACACAAATCGAACAGAGCGGGGATCGAAGTGTCTGTCTCCGGTAGCACTGGCGCCGGGTTGTGTGAGAGGTCCTCCTCCTCTTCTTCGTACTCGTTGTCGGCTTCATCACCAGAAATTTCACCTGAGGCTGTTAGCGAGATCTCATCCGCGTTCATCATGTCTCGAGTGTCAAATTCGGCTGTCGAGTCCCCAACGGGAGCCGCCATGTCCGGGCTGTCCCCCCATTCGACCCGTGCACTGTCTTCCAAATCATGCTCTCGAGCTCCGGCGTGGGAGTGAGAGCCTCTGTGAGGTACGGGTCTGTTGGCGCCGCAGTGGCGCCCATGGCTTTGGCCACGATGTCTACTCGGTGTCTCCTCACTGCCTCCAGCATCTGGCTGCAGTGTGGACAGGAGTCGGGGGCGTCCAACGCCGTTTTTGCATGCAGCATCCCCAGGCAGACAGGACAAGCCTCGTGGGTGTCTGTCACCGAAAGGGAATATCCACAGCCGCAGGCGCGCGAGCTGGGACTCGCCGTCCTGCTAGCCTTTTTTGTAAATCTTGGCTTTCGCGTTCCTTTCTCGGGAGCCATGGCCGAGAAAAAACAAGCGAGTTTTCTTAAAATCCTTGTCTGAGACGTCTCCTGCGTCGCTTTCGCTGGCTAGCCTGCTACTTCTTTAGCAGGGTAGCGATGTGACGCAGTTAGTGCCATCGAGCGAAGCAGTCTGCGGAGAGAAGAAAACTTCGAGGTTAAGGAAAAATGTGCCGGACTAGCTTTCGCCAGCCCAGCAATCCGCAGGAAATTTCTCTGTACGCTCAGCGTAGGGAGCGAGCTCACCTCTAACGAGCGATGTGTCTACAGAGAAGTCCCACGAAGTTCAGGTTTAAGCGAGGTGAAGGGCAAAAAGAGACAGTTTGGATGGGCGCTCGCATCTTAAGTACCCAGAGGGCGGGGCCTCTGGGGTGACGCTGACACCCTCTGCCGTAAAGGCGTGAATGTATCCCTTCAGGTAATCACGCGTGGGCGCAATTCCCATAGCAATAGTGTTGCAACGAGTGACCTGACTGATAAAGGGAACCTCTTCTAGGGTAAGTTCAACTAGACTTTTACAGAAGGTCTCAGTGAAGAGAGACTGAAGCACCATCTACTGGACAAATATAAAAATCTGAATTTTATATGATTAAAAAAGAAAAATCAAGGGTTATTATTCACAGCTAAACTGCTTTCCTCTGGTGTGGATTTCCATGTGTCTGTTTAAAGATGACTTCTGTCCAAACCTTTGTCCACAAAGATCACAAGCAAATGCTTTCTGTCCTGTGTGAACTATCATGTGTGTGTTTAAATTTGACTTCTGTCCAAACAATTGTCCACAAACATCACAAGCAAATGATTTCTGTCCTGTGTGAACTATCATGTGTTTGTTTAAATTTGACTTCTGTCCAAACATTTGTCCACAAACATCACAAGCAAATGATTTCTGTCCTGTGTGGACTATCATGTGTGTGTTTAAAGTTGACCTATGTCCAAACCTTTGTCCACAAAGATCACAAGCAAATGATTTCTGTCCTGTGTGGACTATCATGTGTGTGTTTAAAGTTGACTTCTGTCCAAACCTTTGTCCACAAAGATCACAAGCAAATGATTTCTGTCCTGTGTGAACTATCATGTGTGTGTTTAAAGTTGACTTCTGTCCAAACCTTTGTCCACAAAGATCACAAACAAATGCTTTCTGTCCTGTGTGAACTATCATGTGTGTGTTTAAATTTGACTTCTGTCCAAACCTTTGTCCACAAAGATCACAAGCAAATGCTTTCTGTCCTGTGTGAACTATCATGTGTGTGTTTAAATTGACTTCAGTCCAAACCTTTGTCCACAAAGATCACAAGCAAATGCTTTCTGTCCTGTGTGAACTATCATGTGTGTGTTTAAATTTGACTTGTCCAAACCTTTGTCCACAAAGATCACAAGCAAATGCTTTCTGTCCTGTGTGAACTATCATGTGTGTGTTTAAATTTGACTTCTGTCCAAACCTTTGTCCACAAAGATCACAAGCAAATGCTTTCTGTCCTGTGTGGACTATCATGTGTGTGTTTAAAGTTGACTTTTGTCCAAACCTTTGTCCACAAAGATCACAAGCAAATGATTTCTGTCCTGTGTGAACTATCATGTGTCTGTTTAAAGTTGACTTCTTTCTAAACCTTTGTCCACAAAGATCACAAGCAAATGGTTTCTGTCCTGTGTGGACTATCATGTGTGTTTTTAGATCACCCTTTTTGTCAAATCTTTTTCCACAGTCTTCACAACTAAATGAGTTCTGTTTTGACTGTTTTTTCTTGATTGAGCCTCCAGTTTTCTTCACTTCAAAACATTCCTTGACAACCAAACAACTTGAAGACATCACTGACTGACTTGTCTTGTGAAATTGTTTCCCATGCTCACTGAAGTGGCAAGACTTCTTGACAGTGTGTACGTCAGACTCAGGAGTTCTGCTCTCCTTCCAGTCTTTGTCACTGTCTTCAGGTTCTGATCCATAGTCTGATAAGTCTTTTATTTGAGAGTCAGAGTCATGTACATCAGCGTCATCATCATCATCCTCAGATTCCTCACTGACTTCAGTCTCTGAAGAGCTGCAATCATCTCCATAAGTATTTAGATCTGGGTTCCTGGTAGTCTCTGCTCTTCCACAGTCCTCTCCAGCAGTTGCTGTTTTCATCTGGTCAACTGAGCTGCTGGTTGGAAGATCTTCCTCTTTTACTTGGTGCCGATAAAGCTGTAAAAACAGAGGTTTCTCTTCACCTTCCTCACTCTTCAAAGGAACAGCAGTGAATGCAAACCTAGTGTCATCAGTCTCCTTTTTCACACAAAACTGCTCTACCTCTTGACTGGTCCACAGTTGCTCCTCTTCCTCCTTTATGTTGAGGATATCTGGATCCTGTTGGTCCACACCAAGCATCCTTACTTCAAGAGCTGCTTCTTTAACCAGCACCATCTGCTGAACATCTGCAGGGAACACTGAAAACATGAACATCAGGCACAATTATAACTTTATATTCATACATACAGTGTTGCTTGAAAGTTTATAAAGCCTTTAAAACGTTTTAAATTTCTGCATAAAAATGACCTAAAACATCATCAGATTTTCACACAAGTCTTAAAACTACATTACCATACTAATTTATTTATAGAGCACTTAAAACAGCAACAAGGCCAACCAAAGTGCTGTACAGTAGAAACAAGCACGCACAGTGGACAGGAAAACATAAAATAAAAATAAAGATACAAATAGCAGCAGAAACTAACTAAAATGGCCAACACTGTATAGTACAGAGCAGGGGTCTGCAACCTGCGGCTCTGGAGCCACATGCGGCTCTTTGGTCCCTCTGCAGCGGCTCTTTTAAGCTTTGACCAAAGCTGACATAAAACTGAATTTTATTGGTTGTTATACAAAAAACAAAAAAAGGACTAACTGTAGTTTTGGCAGTTTCTCTGTCATTTATTTTGTAAATATATGTGAATGCTGGAACAATTACAAGGAGTAAAACATACCCATTTTAACTTTATGCTTTATTTCTATACTTAAAGAGGACCACATATTCAAAATTCACTTTTTAATGTTTTTTTTACTCAACTTTGGGTATTTACTTCATAAAAAAACAGTCCTAAGGCCAAAAAAATGCACCCAGTGGTTTATTTACTCTTAAGTAGTGTTAATTCTACGTGAGTGAGGTTAGCCGCAGGACCTTGCAACAAGTCCTCACTCCAGCCTACCCAGTAACGGGTCCTTTTAACTTTTATCCTTGCACACGAGTATTACCCGATATGTCTCCAGATCAGTTAGGATTAAGGCTGAGACGAGGTAATTCAACCAGACTGTTACTGTCTTCAAATCTGCATGTCATATCCTGTTTCACTCCGCCGATAGCCCGACTTAGCAGAATGGAGTCAGATCGTATCTAACGGAGAAACACGCATTAACGACAGATTACCTCTAGTAGATAGTAATTGTTATCCGTCTGGTTAGCTTTAGAACCTAGGAAAATAAGGTTCCAGTATATTGTTTATCTCTTTTTGGCTAACAAAACCATTCAAAACCTCCAGTGATATTGTTGTTATCTTTGAACCAAGTTTCCCATCATTTAATATCAAGGTGAGTCAAAGGAAAAATCCAAATTTGTACGTTTTATGTTTCTTTATTTTTCTAGTTGCAGGGGTAACAGCATAAGCACTACTTACTACAGAAAAAGATTTAATCAGGTTACATGATTTGCATTTAAGAGATAAAAGATTCACAGCTCACCAAAAGATGTCTTCCACACGCTGGGCCTTAATGTGTTTCCAGCTTTAATTGAATTGAGTTGCAATCCAATGTGTAATTTGTATAATCTTCTAAAATGTTGGTTTATTCTACAATAATCTGATTCCGATCAAATATGTTTAATCCATCCAGGTAATCTTGGTGTGCTCCAACTTGTGTTTCTATTTCTACCAGAAAAACTTGTTTTATAATCCCATCCGGAAATCTGGTTGTTTTTCTACAGAAAAACCTCCAGGTGATGCTGTTGTACTCCAATCAGAAGTCTGCACTCCAGCAAACTGGACAAATCTTTGTTTAATCCCACATAAAAACCTCCAGGTAATTCTGTTATGTTAAAAATCCCAGTTGTAATCCATCAAAACTGTTCAGGGCCAAAAAATCTGGTAATCCTCCTAGGCAAATCAATTATTCCTCAAAAGTGTTATCCATTCAAAGATATTGTAATCCATTCAGTTGTTCTGCGATGCTGATGAACAAGGCCTTCAAAGCAGGCCTGAGGCTAAAATTAGAACATCGTGTTCTCCTGGCTTTCCATCCAAGGTCAGTCAGCTTCTAGCTGGCAGGTCCCCGCTCTGGGGTTGGTCTCGGATGACCCAAAACAGTAACTTAATTAATAGTTGAATTAAATCAAAGAGAATTTGTTTGTTCCACAAATTTGTTAAATCCATCCAGAAAAATGGTAATCCAGAAATAGACAATTTTAATCCATTAGATAATGTGGTAATTCCTGGAAAAATTAGTTAAAAATCCATTACGAGAGGCCTTTAACAGCGGTTAGAAGACGAACAGGGACACTGTGTTCTTCTTATCTTCCCAATTTTCCCAAACATTCAGCTTGCTGCAGTCTGATCTCTCGACGCACAAAACTTCTCTTTAAACTCCTTTTAATCTGTTATGAACAGAAAGGAAAATATCCCTAATTCATTCAGAAGGGAAAAAAATTGGTTTAATCCATTAATTGAGGTTTATTCCACAGAATTGTTATAAAACAAAAAAATCTTGTAAAAACAAAAATAATTATATCCAGGAAAAATCAGTTACTCCGATAAAAATGTAAAAACATCCATTCACAGCTCCGTTGAGCTTTCAAAGGCCCTTTTGCAGCAGCAGGGAGGACAAAAAGAACTCTGTGTTCTTTTTAGCTCAAACAAGCTGATAAACCAGTCCGCTTTCAGCGAGAAGATCTCCGCTTTGTTGGTTTCAACCGATTATTTAATCTTCTTGTATAAAAGGAGGCTTTTTTACTGTTATTAATAATTTACTCTTAATATAAATTTAGATGAACAAGAGCTGGGAGCAATCCTCCTTACCTCTTCAAAGGTATATTTCTTCAAGGAATTATTCCAGAAGCAAGGAAGAAAAAAATAAGACTCTTCAACTCAAATTGAGTTTGATGGCTTAGTTACTCCTCTCTGGAAGCCAATGTCCAAATTTGAAGAATGGAAATAAATCTGGGCTGAGCAAAAAAGATTCCTCTTGTTCTTCAAAAAAGGTAATCCTCTTCAGATATTCCAAGTCTTCAGAAAAGCTTCCAAAGGTACAGGTCCTGTCCAGTAAATCCAAAGGTCTTCAAACCTTTCAGGAACTCAGCCAAATTTCTCTTCTCAAACAGCCTTATTTATGCTCTAACAGAGGGACTTCAGCCCCCACTTGCAGACGCTATGTCATTTTGTTATTTTTTCATTGGTTATTGATGAGGTAACTTTTTACACCTCCTCTCAGCCCTCACTGAACAATGACATAATGTCTCTTTCAGCTGTCACCCTCCCTCAGCAGAGAATGACTTAATGCCATCTGTAATCTGGGCAAAGTTCCAATTTCTTCAGTCAGAAGAAATTTTCAACTTTCACCCAGATCCTCAACTCTTACCTAAATTTACTCAAACTGTGGAAAAAACACTCTTTTAACGTGCTATGTAATATTCAAAAACTATTTTTCAACCATCAGCAGTGGAGAACCTCTTTGGTTTACCGCGAATCTTAAAAGAAAACATAAAATAACATACATTTTACTCTCAATACATAATCATATATCTCAATCATAGGATACACATTTCACAACCATTGCATGTCTGATTTTCTTTGTTGTAAATGCTTAAAAAACTCTTTCTTGCCCTTTCTAACAGGCTTTGAATCAACCTTGCTCTGTTATTGCAGCCTTCTCCCCTGCTCTGGCAAAAGTGTGCACGTTCTTATCTCATCTGACCTATATTTCTCTGCTCCAAGCAGACCTGCTTGAGTGCATGACGGCATGCCTCTGTGTGTGTGTGTGTGTGTGTGTGTGTGTGCTCTTGCTAGAGGCTGTGTGTGTTTGTGCATCTTGCTATGCGTGTGTATGTAAATGTGAGGCCTGCTCCATGCTCTGCCTCTGTCAAAACACCAAAACTAACTAGTTTAAAGGTCTCTCTCTGTAACCAAACTCTCCTTGCATCTCTGCAAGTCAAACTTTCTGCAGAACATGCAGTTTTACATGTTCTGTTCTGTTATTGGTGTGAGATGATAGATTCACTACTTTTTAAATACTCTAAAAACTATTTTCTTTCTTCTTGATAAGCCGCCCAAGCTCTCTGCAACAAAACTCCCTGCAGCTTCCTATCTAGTTCCGACCCACACTTTCTCAGAGAGAGAGACCTGCTGCTCTTCAGAGGCCCTGGCCCTTCCGCTTAGTGTGTGCATGTAAGGCCTGACTCAATCCCATTCCTTATCGCAGAGGGTTAACCAAAAATGCCATGCAATAACACAAAGATGGTTTACCAAAATACAGACAAAGCATATAAAAAGTAAAAAACATACATCATGTTTTTCTGCTTATGAGTTTAAAATGCCATATAAATTAAACTAATCTAGGGTTACTGACGGTGTGTTATTACACCCTGCTCTGAGCCGTGTGCCAAAGGCAACTTACCATGTGTGTGTATATGTGTTGTAAAGATTTTTGTAGCAGTATAAGTCTGTTTTCAACCCAAAAGTCCTGCATATTTTGACACCCTCTGCTTGAAAACAGGCGGTACTGCTCCAACAAGTCCTTTAACACTCATCGTGATCTTCTCGTCATCTGTGTCCATGCCATCTGGGACCCCGAGATGTCGTCGTCAGGTCACGCGGGATCCTTGGTGCCTCTGGACCCTGGATTGCTGTTCGCTTCTTCTCAACATCCATCATGGTGTAGTCATCCTGGTCGGTTCCACGTGTGCCGCCCGGCTGAGGTGAGGTTATCTTCCTCAGGTCATCTCCTCAGGTCATCTCCGGAGATCTTGTAGTGGTCAATGATTCTTCGTTCTCCCTTGTTGATCGAGCATCAGGAGCAACATTCTCACTGGCATGAGGCATTAGTGTTTCAGCATTCTCCCTGGCTTCAGATATCCTTCAGGCGAGTAGGCAGCATTGCCATCCACACCTACTGAAGCGGTGGTGTTACATTGAGTCTTCAAGAATCAAGTCAGACTCTGAGTCAATGGGATCAGCTATTGCTGGTCTGACTGGGATAGCGTCGTCAGGTTCTTCCGGCTTAGCTGGGCCGGTTGTATCAGGACATTGTAAATAAGTAAATAAGTGAAATAAGTAAAGAAGTAAATAAGTAAACTAAATTCTATATACTAGCAAGAGCCGGGGGGGTTTTAAGCGGTGTTGGCTAAAATTATCAATTTCTTTCTGCTTTCGGAATCAAACCTCCTGGGTCGTACTTTGGGACTTTGCTCAGTAGCGTTGATTCTGGCACCGTCTTGTGTTTTACGGTGTGGACAGTCTTGACTTTTGGTTAGGTTTTGATGTTCTCCAGTTCGGTTTCTTCTGATGAAAGGAGGGACTTTGTCACAGTCCAGATGAATATTGCCCCAAAATTCCCAACGAGGAAGTATGGCTTGGCAGCTGTCATCCTTCGGTGGGGCAGGATAAATCACTTCAGCCTTCCAATATCCTTGGTGGCATAATCCCATTAGTGGTCTACAGCCCCAATCACAGTGCCATTCAGGGGTTTCTTTGTCCAGATGAATCCAGTTACATCTCGTTGTCCTTTTTATGTTGTGATGCAGGAGCATTATCCAGGTCACAATTCCTTCAGGCAAAATCAGTAGATTGATTACCTTGAAGTGGGGTTTGTCTGGCCCCGTTAGGTTCTCAGCTTCTACTGCAGACACCCATTCAGGGGTGTTTCTCAGCTGGTACATCCAAGCTGGATAGCCTGCTAGTCTTACTCTTTCCCAGGTCTTGGTAAGATTTTCAACAGTTTCATTTCTGTCCCATGGTACGAAGATGTCTCTTTGCGTGGTTTCCCAGCAGGTCATGTTTGCATATTTGGATCTCCCATGGGAGACTTTTACATGCGTCAGGCTCCATGGTCTGATTCCGGCTTGATACAAAATAACCAACAACATAACTAAGCCTATTAACACTACGAATCCCCGCAGCAGGGTTCGTAGACAAGTTGCTTTATCCATTCTCATAATCCTTAAACAGTCCTTAGGTCGGTCAGGGGTCGCCATATCTTCATAGATGTATGGTACATCTTCATAGATGTGTGGATCTTCTTCATTGATGTGTAGATCTTCTTCATTGATGTGTGGATCTGCATCGCTGTTTGAATCATCTCGACTTAGTCTACTTTCCAGGCTTGTCATGTTGAGAGAGTTTCTTTTCAAAGACTTTGTTTCTTTTAGCTCTGGGCTTCCTCCTCGAGCACCTGTGAGTTGTGGTCACTTGATCTTTGAGGTGCTCCAGATATAGTGGATAGGGGTGTGGCCATTCAGGTTGCAGTCTTTACCACACCCACTTCCACCGAATCACCAGCCATTCGGTAGGTTCAGGCTGGGGTCCTTCCAGGTGCCATTTCTGTTGGGGTTTGGGTCCCCATTTCAATTTGATACTTATCCCTTTTATCGTCAGGTAGACCACATTAAATATCCATGGTGAGGTTGGAGGACAAAGCTTAGGGTGACATTCTTCTTGAGGTTCATCCAAATGAGACTTTCTGGTATTTTTGGCGATCGGTCTTGAGTCTATTATGTCTTTCTCTGTCACTGCTCTTCTATGGGGTTTTGCATGCTGCATGGTGTGAGCTGGTCAACCATCTGCCGGCGTTCCAGGTTGCCAATGTGGTCGCATTTGACTCTCACTGGGACCTGGCCCTCTTTTCCTTTCACACGTCCTTTGTACAGTTCCACGCAGAGAGGAGATGGGTGTGGCAATTCTGGTCTCAACCCTCTCCACACCCACTTCCATTGGTAGACCCCCCAACATGCAGGTTCAAGCTGGGGGCCTTGCAGCCCACAAAAAGGTTCGTCAGATGGGTCCTCACCTCTTCGGCGCTGTTCCTCCGCCTCCCACAGTCTCTGTCTGAACATTTCCCTGGATTTTCTTCCATATTGCACATAGTGTTCACCCCATTCTTCCAACGCTGTTACCGTACTGACAAGTGGGTGTCCTCTGTACGATACAGTCGTCCTGTAAGCCATTCGTACTGGGTATTCTTCCCAATCGTTGATGGGTGTGCAGACTCGATCACACAGCATTCGTAGGGGCAGCTCAGTGTTTTCAACCACTATTTTGTTTGGGTTAGTTTCCCGGTTGTAGATGCTTATTTTCATAGCTCGGCTTGTTGTCCAAACCTCCAACTCCCCTATGGAGATCTCGCAGAAATGTGTTTGATGTGGCTCTCTGTAATTATGGCCCCATCTGATTTTGAATTGCATTCCGAGTACTATTAAATAGACAACATTGAAGATCCATGGTGTCCCCATTGGGCTGGGGTTGTATGGCCTTCTCCATGAGTCTTTTGTTACTGCGTAGTCAGTGACACCTCTAAGAGACCCTTTAGTTAGGTCTTTGTTCCTGTAGAACATTATACATGAGCAGTAGTAATTTTTGGTTCTGTTAAAGTTTAGGGTGTAATCTTTTCTGGGACGGTCTAACTTTACTAGTTCTTTCCGTACAATTAGAGCTGGTTGATACGGTCCTGTCCTGGATCGTTGAATCAGCAAATTCCACACATAAGTGGGTGCCTCGTCCTCTGAGTCTGAGTCATTGTAAAGCGGGTCTCTGTCCCAGGACCAGCATGTTTCGATGATTTTTGCAGATTTTATATTATCTCTCCCTTTCCAGATATAATTTGGACACCTCACGATTTGATCTAATAATTCTCTACCTTTCCTTCTGCGATGAGATCCTTTGATGATTCTAGCGCCCCGTCGTTCAGTTTTTAGTTGTCCATTTCCTTGTTCATGTGCTTCCATTCCCTCAGAAATGTCTTGCTGGCCCAAGCGTTCAGCACACTTTGCTTTTTCTCTGTTTTACTTGGGTTGGGACTTTTCTGTCTTCTTTATTGTCTTTGATCAGCTGTATTGTAGCTCCCACCGAATACACTCCCTTGTGTGGAGCCACGATCATCTGTACTGAGACTTTAATCCACTGGGTGGAGTCAGGTCTTATGGGCGTGTCTACCCTTTGTGCCTCGTTTGACAATTTACACAGTACTTTACCATAGTCCCCTCCCACTTACAGGTACAATCTTCTGGGCCTCTTTCACTCAAATCCCATTGTGTGAAGATCATTACTCTTGGTAAAACTGTGGTCCTACTTTTCCACAAATAAAAGCATCCATTACTTTTACGGGTTTTAGTTGCAACTCCCGTACATCTTTTTTCTTTTCACCTCAGCTCTGAGGGGCTTATTTTTTCATCTCTTTTTGTTTCTTCGCCTCAGGTTTGAGGGGCTTAGTCTTTTTTTCTTCACCTCAAGTTCTGAGGGGCTTAACTTTTCCTGGTCCTTCCCACCAAATGGGTAGGCCAGTAGGTTCCATGTTGACTTCACAGCTGTTTTGCAGCTTGTTCCACTTGATCTTTTTCATTCTACTGACAGATATCTTCTCTTGGCGTACTCCAAGGTCTTCAGAGCCCTACCTGCCCAAAGCTCTGAGGTTGTTCTTCTTAAGATAACTCCCCCGCATATAGTGGCCATTCTACGATAGGGGAGCATGGTACTTGGTTCATTGGCCATAATCCGGTTTCTGGTTTTGAATTAGCTAGGAATTGGCTTCAGTTGCTCTATTTCTCGGATTCCCTGTTTTTGTTAACACAACCGTGTTATTGTCTAATATTCTCTTCACTTTGTCTGTGGCGTTGTATTTTGGCTTTACTGCAACTGTTGATGGGTGATCCTGTGCTCTGACCCACAGACTTGTTCCAGCATGCTGACGACACTGTTGTCATTAGCTTTTCTTGCCGGTTTAACTACCACATACCCTGACATGGAGTCCACTAGCACTAGAAGATATTTCTCTCCCTTCTTGCTAGTGACTCCCATGGGTCCAGCAACATCCATGCACACTGAGCCCCAAGGTATGATACTCTTGATAGTTTGTCCATCCACTCGGTGCCCGCAACGTCCTGCGTTATATTGACCACATACCACACAGTCCTGCAGTACCTTGCGAATTTGCTTCATGGGAATCCAGAGCTCCTGACTCTCCAACTCCTTACGTGTAGGTTGTACGCCCGTATGACCTAGCCCTTCATGCACGCCACGCACAACCTCTAACACGTACTCCTGTGGGACCCTCGGCCCGCCGGGGTTTGTTCCCACTCTCGATCGACAAAACGATTTTTCTCTATTGCACATAAGATCCACTTCTTCATTGCCCTGCCAGTAGTTTTCTTCTTTAGTGTGGGATTTTTGGCGCTCCACCTCCAACTTGTAGATTCAGCTTGATTCCAGCTATTTTCTTCCACAAATCATGGTGAGTCACCACTTTTCCCTTAGCACTTTCAAATCTATTTTCTTCCCAAATGGATAAATCCTTTGTCAGGGCTTGTGCACAGTGATTACTGTTGGTCACCACTCGTGATGTTTTTACATTTCTACGAGTTAGTTCAAGCAATCCTTCTAGTACTGCCATAACTTCTCCAGTCAGAACACTTCCTGGCACTCTCTCTATTGGGTGCATGGTTTTCGAACCCATATTTACGCAGTTGTTTTAGAATCTAGCCACAGAGGCTGACTGAATGATTTGCTTCAACTTCTCTTTCCTAGCCGGGGAGAAGTCACTCTCATTCATTCTTTGTTCTGTTACTTTGGGGATATTTACAGGTAAATAAATTTACAAATTTAAACTGAAATTTAAATTTAAATATTTACAGGTGTTTTTACGGTCCCGTTTGCCAATTGAACTTGTAAGGTGGTATATTGTTTTTAGGTTTCTGCGGGTCATAGACACCTCTGCCCAAGAGCCTATCGGGTAAGGTTTTCCATCCTCTTTGGCATAGATTTCAACACCGTCCTAATAAGCGTTATCTAGGGCGACCCGTAACCTTTCGGCCATTATTCAGCTGGTCCCCCATCCCTTCTCAGTCGGAATTCATGAAGGGCCTTTCTTTCATCAGGGGTCATTTTAGCATATTCTTTTGAGGGCACATAGTCGCCCCATCTTCGAGGTGTTGTGTTAGCTGCTTCGGCTTGAAATCCCCTTTGTTGTTGGTTTTGTTGTTGAGCCCTAGGGGCTGCTTTTGGCCGTGTTGGATTTTGTTTCATCCCGTTTTTTCTCTTTTCATCCCAACATTGTTTGTCTAGGTCACAAGACTTTACTGCTTGATCGATCTTGAGGACCAAGGTCTCACCAGGCATCCCAATGAAGGTCACTTCTCTCTTACTTCCCTTTACTACCACTCTCAGAGCCCCAACATCCTTTTCTCGAGGAACTGTTCGTCCGAGTCGATTCCAGACTGATGTGGGGTGTTGTCCTTGATCCATGCCTTCTTTTGCCTGTTGGATTTGAGAATCCTCCGTCGTGGTAGTAGATACCAGCTCAGGTTTTGGTTTAGTTGGATCGTTCATTTTGGACTGGTCCACCAGTCCCATTGGTGCCACACCCGTGGTCATTCTTCGTTTTTGCCGTCTCGAGTTGTCTGTTTTCAAAGCCTCCAGACTTTATGTCCTGGTACCTTGGGATGAAAACAGACCTGCTGCTAACTTACTCTAAACTATGGTCAGTAGTCCTTAGTAAGCCCTCTTTGCCCTACCACCCGTGGTGTTCAGCTGGTGGCTAGTCCAGCTGCGCTACAACTCCTCTACCCAGGAGAGTTGTGGTTTGGCGTGCGCTTCTGTCTCGAGTTCTTGAGTTCTTCTTTCTTCAAAAACACGTTGGGACGTCACAACTCCTCCACCCAAGGAGAGTTGTGGTTTGGTGCTTTGTCAGTCCACTGACGCACGCCTTGTTATCTTGAGTTCTTTATGCTTTAAGCACGTTGGGCGCCATGTTAATTCTACGTGAGTGAGGTTAGCCGCAGGATCTTGCGACAAGTCCTCACTCCAGCCTCTCCAGTAACGGGTTCTTTAACTTTTATCCTTGCACACGAGTATTACCCGATATGTCTCAAGATTAGTTAGGATTAAGGCTGAGACGAGGTAATTCAACCAGACTGTTACTGTCTTCAAATCTGCATGTCATATCCTGTTTCACTCCGCCGATAGCCCGACTTAGCAGAATGGAGTCAGATCGTATCTCACGGAGAAACACGCATTAACGACAGATTACCTCTAGTAGATAGTAATTGTTATCCGTCTGGTTAGTTTTAGAACCTAGGAAAATAAGGTTCCAGGATATTGTTTTACTCTTTTTGGCTAACACAACCGTTTAAAACCTCCAATAATCTTTGTTGTTATCTTGAACCAAGTTTTCCATCATTTAATATCAAGGTGAGTCAAAGGAAAAATCCAAATTTGTACGTTTTATGTTTCTTTATTATTTAGTTGCAGGGGATTTAACAGCATAAGCACTACTTACTACAGAAAATATTTAATCAGGTTACATGATTTGCATTTAAGAGAATTAAATGATTCACAGATCACCAAAGATGTCTTCCACACGCTGGGCTTTAATGTGTTTTTAGCTTTAATTGAATTGAGTTCTACTCCAATCAATAATTTGTATACTCTTCAAAAATGTTGGTTTATTCTACAATAATCTGATTCCGATCAAATATGTTTAATCCATCCAGGTAATCTTGTTGTTGTTCTACAGAAAAACCTCCAGGTGATGCGTTGTACTCCAATCAGAAGTCTGCACTCCAGCCGACTGGACAAATCTTTGTTTAATCCCACCGGGAAGGGCTTGTGTTTTTAATCCTTCAGGAAAAACTTGTTTTGTAATCATCCACTTTAGGAAAAACTTGTTTTGTAATCCCACCAAAGAAATCTTCATTTAATCCTGTTATAATCCAGTCAGGAAAGTCTGCACTTCCAGCAGACTGAATAAGTCTTCGTTGTAATTCCACAGAAAAACCTCCAGGTAATTCTGTCATGTTAAAAATCCCAGTTGTAATCCATCAAAACTGTTCAGGGCTAAAAAATCTGGTAATCCTCCTAGGCAAAATCAATTATTCCTCAAAAGTGTTATCCATTCAAAGATATTGTAATCCATTCAGTTGTTCTGCGATGCTGGTGAACAAGGCCTTCCTTAGCAGGCCTGAGGCTAAAATTAGAACATCGTGTTCTCCTAGCCGAATATCCAAGGTCAGTCAGCTTCCAGCTGGTAGGTCTCACTCCGTGGTCAGACCGGGTGACCCGAAAACAATAACTGACTTTCCAATCTTCAGGATCCCTTCAGCAAAATCAGCTTTAATCCATCAAAGATTGTTTTCCAAACATTCAGCTCGCTGCAGTCTGATCTCTCGACGCACAAAACTTCTCTTTAAACTTTTCCAGATTTAAAATCAATCAGCTCTCCGAATGCAGGCATCAATCCAAGTCTTCTTTCCACAATATAATTCCTCAAGGTCTTCCATCATCTGCTCTGCGGTACTGACAACCAGGGCGTCAGAAGCGGTGTTCCCTTAGCTTAAACAAGCTGATAAGCCAAGACCCGTCAGAGCAGATCCCGATGCCGCAAAAACACTTCTTTCGTCCTGGAGTAAACTCTTTTTGAATCAATCCAATCTTCTTAAAGTATCCAGCAAATTCAACTAATTCCTCATGACTTCAGCAACTTCAGCCAATTGTATTCCATAATTATTGTTGAATCTTATCAAAAGATGTTGTTTTGTTCCACAAAAATATTTTTAGATCAGGAAAAATAGTATTCCACAAAAGAGCGGCTTTTAATCCATCATTGCTCAGTCGAGCTGCCGTGAGGCCCTCAACAGAAGAGCGGAGATAAAAAGTAC
>JBBPBX010043714.1:0-18081 GCA_038048925.1 Garcialebias charrua
GTGAGGCGTGAAGGTGGGCTGCCATCCCCAACACTCGCTGCAAGGCGTGGAAGTGAGCTGTCGTCCTTGGCACCTACAGCAAGGCATGGTGTGGAGCCCTTGAACATTGTGGAACCCTCAAGGCCAAGCGTGGAACCTTCAGGACATGGCGTGGATACCTCAGGATAAGTTGTGGAACCCTTGAGCAGTGTGGAGCCTTCAAGGTGTAGTTGAGAGCGTGGAAGTGGGTTGTCGCTAGGGGTGCAAATCTCTCAGTGTCTGGAGAATCGATTCGATTCCGATTTTTGATGCACCGATTCAATTAAAAATCGATTTTTGATTCTAAAACAATTTTCATTCCAGGATCGATTTTCGATTCTGAATCGATTTTTGATTCTGAAACTATTTTTGATTCTGAAACAATTTTCAATTGAAATCATGAAAAGATTAAACAATAATGTAAATAAATAAAACATTTATTTAAAACAATAATGTATGCTTGTAGCAAACATTAATAATACCATACCATACCATACCAGCTTTATTTATAGAGCACTTTAAACACCTACAGGACCAAAGTGCTGTACACACAACAAAACAATCAATCAGGTAATAAAATGATTAAAATAAATAAAAGTCACATAATAAAAGTTGAGGAATCATACACTCAGATAAAACAAGCGACTAAAATTATTAAAAGTCAACATCGCAGATGGTGTCATAGGCCAGGGAGAAGAGATGGGTTTTAAGAAGAGATTTAAAAACAGACAGGGAAGAGGCCTGTCTGATGTTCAAGGGAAGGTTGTTCCACAGTTTAGGAGCTGCCACAGCAAAAGCACGGTCTCCTCTGAGCTTGCGTTTTGTCTTTGGGACACTCAGGAGCAGCTGATCACATGACCTGAGGGATCGAGAGGGTGTGTATGGCTGCAGCAACTCGGACAGATAGGGCGGGGCAAGACCATTTTGCGCTTTAAAAGCAAATAAAAGAACTTTAAAATGAATCCTGGAATGTACGGGCAGCCAGTGCAGGGAGGTTAAAACAGGAGTAATGTGGTCAAACTTTCGTGTCAAGTAATACAGTATAAAGCAAACATTAATAATGTCAAATAATACGGTATGAATACAGCAGCCTGAATTGTGAGCAGATGGGTATATGAATAGAATGCAGCAGCTTTAATCGGGTCCCGGAGGTCACTGGTGCCTATATCCAGCAGTCACTGTGCGAGAGGCAGGGGACACCCTGGACATGTCTCCAGTCCATCACAAACAATTCAAAATACAAACATAAACAAAGATTTAAGCCTACTGTATTGCATAAACATTTAACTCAAAATAAAATAGACTTCAAAATCATATTGCATTCATCCATGTTTCAAATGTGTATGGATGGATTTTGTTTAAAAGATTTGTTTGGTAAATCTTTTCAACAAAAGCCATCTATCCATCATCTTGTAGTGATACACACCTGTCCATTGAATCTCAGTGAAAGACATTAATACCATTTTATTTTATTAATTTGAATCAAAACACAATTTAAAACACAAAAGACTGTTTTAATTCAAACTAGAATTAACAGCTCAACATCCTCTTAATGAATGTATAATAATGCATTTTTTCTCTGAAACGTGCAGTGAAGAAAGAACAGTGATACTGTTATCTCATTTAGTTTGTACAGTATCCAGGACACTAATCACTTCAACAAGAGACTCTTTTCACTCTTATTATTGTCCTTGTAGTGATACAACCCCATGTCTAAAACTCTTAGTAGTACACTTTTTCTGAGGTCCTCAAGAAGACGAGTGGACACTATTTCATTTACATTTATTTTGAATCAAGAGACACAAATCAGAAGAGACTTTCTTTAATTTGTGTTAATTCAGAATTAATCAACACAATAACTTCAATATACAGGTAGTCCCCGACTTACGAGCGAGTTCCGTCACTAGGGGGCGCTCGTATGTCAAAAATTCGTAAGTAGGAACACATAGTAAAAAAAAAAAAAATAAAAAAAAATTTTTTTTTTTTTTAAATAAATGAATACATGTACAGTACTGGACAGTCACCAAGCACTTAGCCTATCCTAACACAGTTTTTAAAGATGAAGGAATAAGTTGAATTGTCTCCCTTTCACATAAAGGGAGCAAGCTCCCTATGGAGCCTGCAGGGAGGAGGGAGACAATTCAACTGATTCCTTCATCTTTAAAAACTGTGTTAGGATAGGCTAAGTGCTTGGTGACTGTACAGTACTGTACATTTATCTATTTATTAAAAATATACAGTATATACAGTATTTTTATTTTTTATTGTTTTTTATTTATAAATAGATAAATGTACAGTACTGTACAGTCACCAAGCACTTAGCCTATCCTAACACAGTTTTTAAAGATGAAGGAATCAGTTGAATTGTCTCCCTCCTCCCTGCAGGCTCCATAGGGAGCTTGCTCCCTTTATGTGAAAGGCAGACAATTCAACTTATTCCTTCATCTTTAAAAACTGTGTTAGGATAGGCTAAGTGCTTGGTGACTGTCCAGTACTGTACATGTATTCATTTATAAAAAAAAAAAAAAAGTAAAAAAAAAATATATATATATATATTTTTTTTTTAATGAGATGCATGCTCGTAAGTCCGGGACCTCGTAAGTCAGAGCGCTCGTAAGTCGGGGAATACCTGTACTGTATTGATCATGGTTTATGCTGTTAGAATGTTGATCACTTCTTCATATGATGAATCAAAGCATCACCTGTTATTATTAATATGAACAGTATATTCTTAATACTGTATGTGAATGATCTTACTAAGTTGGTATATTTTTCTATGTACAATATAAAGTTCAAAGGTGGGCAAATGCCCGCCAGGTAGCGCTAATGCGCTAATCCGCTTACAACGGACCTAACGTTTTTGTCAGCGTAACAACGGTTTGACTAACTTTTATAATTCATAAGCGGATTTGCGCTATTTTTATTTAAAATGCAGTACCGTCCATCCATCCATCCATTTTCTTCCGCTTATCCGGGGTCGGGTCGCGGGGGTAGCAGCCTAAGTAGGGAGGCCCAGACTTCCCTCTCCCCAGCCACTTGGAGCAGCTCCTCTGGGGGAATCCCAAGGCGTTCCCAGGCCAGCCGAGAAACATAGTCCCTCCAGCGTATCCTGGGTCTTCCTCTGGGTCTCCTCCCGGTGGGACATGCCCGGAACACCTCACCAGGGAGGCGTCCAGGAGGCATCCTAACCAGATGCCCGAGCCACCTCAACTGGCTCCTCTCGATGTGGAGAAGCAGCGGCTCTACTCCGAGTCCCTCCCGGATGACTGAGCTTCTCACCCTATCTCTAAGGGAGAGTCCAGCCACCCTGCGGAGAAAACTCATTTCAGCCGCTTGTATCCGAGATCTTGTTCTTTCGGTCATAACCCAAAGCTCATGACCATAGATGAGGGTGGGAACGTAGATCGATCGGTAAATTGAGAGCTTTGCCTTTTGACTCAGCTCTCTCTTCACCACGACAGACCGGTACAGCGCCCGCTTCACTGCGGACGCTGCACCTATCCGCCTATCGATCTCACGCTCCAGTTTTCCCTCATTCGTGAACAAGATCCCGAGATAGACGTGCCAGTAGGATTGAGGAGGTCTTCGAAGTATTCCGCCCACCGACTCACAACATCCCGAGTTGAGGTCAACAGCACGCCATCCCCACCATAAATGGTGTTGGTCGCGTACCGCTTTCCCCCCCTGAGACGCCGGATGGTGGACCAGAATCGCCTCGAAGCCGTACGGAAGTCATTCTCCATGGCCTCTCCGAACTCCTCCCACGCCCGAGTTTTTGCCTCAGCAACCACCCGAGCCGCATGCCGCTTGGACTGCCGGTACCTATCTGCTGCTTCCGGGGTCCCACAGGCCAAAAAGGCCCAATAGGACTCCTTCTTCAGCTTGACAGCATCCCTCACCGCCGGTGTCCACCACCGGGTTCGAGGGTTGCCACCACGACAGGCACCAACAACCTTGCGGCCACAACTCCGATAAGCTGCCTCGACAATAGAGGCGCGAAACATGGCCCACTCGGGCTCAATGTCCCCCGCCTCCCTCGGAACGTGTTCAAAGCTCTCCCGGAGGTGGGAGTTAAAGCTCCGTCTTACGGGAGACTCTGCCAGACGTTCCCAGCAGACCCTCACAATACGTTTGGGTCTGCCAGGTCTGACCGGCATCCTCCCCCACCATCGGAGCCAACTCACCACCAGGTAGTGGTCAGTTGACAGCTCCGCCCCTCTCTTCACCCGAGTACCGTTAATAACTAATTATATATCAGTAAAAACTACACAACTTATTTACGGGCCCGGACGACTGCTAACAGACCATATCCTGTCAGCGTCAGATGTGGTCCGTGACAAAAAAGCATCCCCTCAGTCTCTTTGCTAGAGCGAGCGCTCTCAGTTAGCAGCCAGTGTGTTACTCTGCAGCCTTATTGCTTGTTTTCGAAGAGTCAGACGAAGAGTTTTTAACATGGAGGGTGAACTTATGGATGTTTCTCAGCGGCCTACGCGACGCGTCTGGATTTTAAAAAGTATTTTTCGCCATTTGCCCTCTTCAAAATGGCGGCCGCGACGGCCACAGAAGATAAGGACTTTCCATGAAAACACGGTAAAAACAATTATTTCTTTGCTGAGAAAAAATATATTTCTTAGCTGACTTTATAGAACAAAGGATTTTCTGGATTTTTTTTTGCTGGATTAAAAAAAGTATTTCGCCATTTGCGGCTACCATTTTGAAGAGGGCAAATACGAAATACTTTTTTAAATCCAGCAGATTTGACCATTTGAACCGGTTAAGCTCAGAAAAAACCTTGTGCTATACTTTATAGCACAAGGTTTTTTCTGAGCTTAACCGGCATTTGCCCTCTTCAAAATGGCGGTTAGCGTGTTAGCATTAGCGTCCGCTAGCATTGCTAATACATAAGTGCTTTTGAAATTGCGGACCTAAATAAATGAATAAGTGCTTTAAAAATAGCGGAACTAATTTTTGGATTAGCGTTGCCTAGCACTGATAAAGTTGAAGAACAAGTCTGAATAATCTGTTAGTATTTGTGTGAAATGTTTAGAGACTCTATGATCACGTCTTTAGACTAAACTTGTCGCCTGTCTCCTTTTTCTGAAAACAAATCCCTCTACTCTCAAAAACAGATTCTCTGTTTGAAACCTGCAAGTCTTCTGACGTACTATCTTCTATCCGAGTGACCTTCATGCACTCTAACTCCTTCTACTGGTTTGTCTGATCCAATCAGAGAAGAACAAGTCTCTGATCTCAGATCCTTTCTTAAAAAGTTCTAAGCTTTTGCTGGCATGGTCAGTTCCTGTGAGGAAGTGGAGATGTGAACTTTGTTTTGGAAACTGTGGACGTCCGACCGTGAGTCAAGGTTCCCTTTCAGTCATGTCTCTCAATGCAACATGTGCTATGGGAATTGCGCCCCTGCGCAATTACCTGAAGGAATACATTCACGCCTTTATGGCAAGGGCGTCAGCGTAACGCCAGAGGCCCCGCCCTCTGGTTACTTAAGCCACTGACGCCCATCCAACTTTCTCTTTTTGCCCTTCACCTCGCTTAAACCTGAACTACCTCTCTTCGTGAGACTTTTCTGTTGTTGCATTGCTCAATTGAGGTGAGCTTGCTCCCTACACTGAGCGTACAGAGAAATTTTCCTGCGTACTGCTGGGCTGGCGAAAGCTAGTCCCGCATTTTTCTACTTACCTCGAAGTTTTCTTCTCTTTCCGCAGCTGCTTCGCTCGACGGCGCTAACTACGTCCCAACACTCCTTGCTAACCATTAGCAAGCTAGCCAGTGAAAGCAAGACGATCGAGAGGACGGCTTCGAACAAAAGGAAGCTAGGAACAACCTTGACGCTTCTCGTCTCCAGACATGGCTCCCGAGAAGGGAAAACGGAGGACAAAGAAGAAGAAAACCAGCAGGATGACGAGCCGTCTCTCGCGCCCCTGCCCCAACGGATGCGGCTACTCCCTCTCTGCGACTGACATCCACGAGGCCTGTCCTGTCTGCCTAGGGATTCTGCACGCAAGAAAAGCGCTGGAATTCCCCGACTCCTGCTCCCACTGCTGTCGCATGCTGGCGGTGGAGATAAAACGCCGCACGGACGCGTTGGCTAAATCCATGGCGAAAGCAACGGCACTGAAGGTCGCACGTCGCACAAAGCCGCTCGCTCCCGAGCCGGAGCTCGAGAACGTGGACCTGGAATGTATCGGTCGAGTCGGGGATGAGAACGTGTCAGACTCCTCGGTTCCCGTCAAGGACTCGGCTCCCGAAGTGTCTGACCAAGACGTAGAGTGCGGTTACAGAGGAGAAAGTGTGGATTCCTCCCAGAACCTGGCACAAATTCTACCGGAACCGGACGTGTCATCCCTGCTCTGTTCGACCTGTGCCATAGAGCGGCGGATGCCTTACAGGTCACGTGGCCAGACCCCACGCCTCGCCAACAGGCTACGAGGCTGGCGGGAAACTACTTTTATGTGAAGCAGCCGACAACGTCGCAAAAAATGCCCATTTTCCCGGACTTCCTCATGGAGCTCAAACGCTCCTGGGTGGAACCCGGAGCTTCCATGACGTTGCCACTATCCCGACTCCTGGATGTCGCTGGAATGGAGACAACGGGTCTCGCCAGCGCACCCCTGATATAGGAGACCCTAGCGGCTCATCTGGCAACCGCAGCTACGGGGATGAAACCAACGTTGCCCAGCAGGGCCTGCCGTGCTTCGGAGAAACAGCTTGAAAAGTGCTACAAGGCTCAGGGCCTCACGGCTCGCGCATTGAACGCATCGACCATGGTGCAGGCATACCTGGCAGAAAAACTGCATGATCTCTAGGTAACAAAAAACGAGCAGGCCGCAACGGAGGCCATGGAGGAGGCCCGCCGCTCCTCTGACTTTGTGCTCCGCATGATGGGTACAATAGCCATTTCGCAAGGCAGGGCAATGGCGGAAATAGTTGTCGCCCAGCACCATCTTTGGCTGACGTTATCGGACCTCCCGGAAAACCAGAGGTCCCCCTTCCTCCAGCACCTGATCGAGCCGACGGGACTCTTCGGGGTAGCCCTGGAACGCGTCCAGGCCAGGCTGGAACAAAGACACAAACAGGCGGAAGCCCTCCGTGAGAGGCTGCCGAGGAAAAGCTTTGCACCCCCACAGGAAGACATGCGTGGCCCTCCACGAAAGAGACCCGCTGGTGACAGTGAGACTTTCCAGTACCGGCCGAGGGCCTCTTCAGTGACCTCGTGTGAAACTCAGATTTGGGCCTGATGAAGCAGGATGAACTGATAATTTTACAGGTTTGCCCGCCCACGCGGTACGGGAACCTAACCTTTTGATCCCAGTCTCTACTTGTAAAATACTACGAGGAGCTGGTGACATGTGTGCACGCACCAAACATGACTCGCCTACTGTATGTGTAATCAAAACAAACACTGTTTCATGCATGTACAAAAATAAAAGTACCAAAGCACAAATTGCCCTGGTTCTTGACTCGAGTCCCATTTTTATAAAACACAAACCACGTGGTCAAACTATGAACCACAGCAAGATACACGAGCTCTGCCGGAGACGGTCAGATCTCGCGATATTTTCTGTTGGGCTGACCAGCCTGCTCGAAAGAGCGTAAGAGGGGTCAAAGGCCACCCCTCCAGCACTAAAACACGACGAGCAGCAATTGGGCATGCCTTCCAGGCTCATGGCGCACGCGCAGGCCTGGAAGGCGTGTCTACCAAATGATTGGGTCATGACAACGATATGTCATAGGCTCAAGTTGCAGTTCACCAGGAGACCGTCCCCCTTCACAAGGGTACTGCAATCAAAAATTAACCCTACACGCGCACATGTGTTGAGGGAGGAAGTTTTGACGATGCTGCAGAAGGGAGTGATAAGTTTGGTCCTGAGACGCAAACTACGCTTTGGCCACTACAGCAAGTACTTCCTGGTGCCCAAAAAGGATCATTCCCTGAGACTGATTCTGGATCTAAGGACTCTGAATAAGAGAATATTTTTTTTTAAGTTCAAGATGCTTACACTGCGGTAGGTTCTCCAGTCTGTGAGACCAGGAGACTACGCATGTACAGTGGATTTGAAAGATGCCTATTTCCACATAGGCGTGTGGAGAAAACACAGAAAGTTCCTCCATTTTGCTTTCAAAGGGAACGCTTATGAATTCAAAGCCTTAAGCTAGGTTTATACTCTTGTCTTACGTCTTTTACCCCCCGTTGAGTGAACCTAGCGATGATGCAATTGCGTGTGTGTCACCGACCGCATTGAGTGTTTATACTTGGCAAGACGTGGGGGATAAGTTATAATAAATCCCTCCCTCTTCCCTCCCACTGCATACCTCTGCGAGTTCCTCTCATCGGGGGTCTAGCCAGGATTTCATGAGCGGTGGTTTGTTTAAAAGAAATTGGACCTCAAAAGATGTATATGCCTCAGTGGTCCTGTGGGGAACGCGTCTGCCTTCCACTCAAATGACTCGGGTTCAATTCCCACCTGGTTCTACTTTTTATTTTTATTTTTATTGAATTTATTCATTTCCAATTGTAAAAACACAAGAAAATTATTTACAAAACCACATTATAAAAGAAAACAATACATGAAATGAAAGGAGGCAGAAGAAGAAAAAAATCTCATTATTTCTGCCCCTTCTTCAAACAAAATTAACAATCAATTCAAATAGCAATCGCATATATAAAAATATAAGATATTAAATGATTTCTCACACAAAACCATAAATTCTGAGCTTTGAACAATAATAAAAGAATATAGTCAACCAAATCATTAAAAAAAACTTTAGCAATTTCAATTTGTAAAACAAAGCATTTGATGGATGGCAGTAATGTTTTCTTGTAATAATTCTTATGGCTCTCTTCTGTAAAATAAAAATAGGCTTTAGTTACAGTTTTGCACGCTGTACCCCAAATATCTATACAGTAAATTAAGTGCAGGAGTATAACCGTATTATATAATTTTTTTTAAAAATCAACCAAGTGAGATTTGAACTCACGTCTTCTGGAGTGGCAGCGCAACACGTTACCACTAGACCACCACGGCTTGTTGCCCACAACGGAGTTTGCTTTATTTTAAAGGCTGCATGCAAGCGCGTGCATGCTTTTGTATGCGTGCGCGTGTGCGTAAATATATATATATAAATATATATGTATTGGTGTGTGTGTGTGTGTGTATTTAGGTGCAATGTGCAAAGTGTGCTGAGGCGCACAGTTTGCGTGCGCGCGCACACACAGACAAGTTTCTCTTCAAAACTATCCATGTCTGTCAAAGCAAAAACAAAAAATGCCCACAAACTTTGAACCAATCACACGCTGCGAGCCGCATCATCGGCGTCTTGCAGTTCTGCTTGGGGGCCATGTACACGACGGGCTGTCACTGGGGGATCGCAGCGGGAGTGCGGCCAACAGTTACGCAATGTTTGCTCACTCAACGGGGGGTAAAAGACGTGCGACAGGGCGTCTTGCAGAGTATAACCCAGCCTTTACCCTTCGGTTTAAAGACGGCTCCTCGTACATTTACTAAATGTCTGGATGCAGCCCTGACCCCCCTTAGGAATCAAGGTCTTGGTTATGAATTACTTGGATGACCTGCTGATTCTGGCTGGAAGCAGAATACATGTACAGGCCCAGTCACACTCCTATAGGGTGATCTCTCACCTAGAGTCTCTCGGGTTTGTCATAAACCTACAAAAGAGTTACCTAACTCCATCAAGGGTTACCGTATTTCTGGGAGTATAGATCGACTGTCGGGTACAGAGCATGGCTCTCAAAGGAACAAGTTTCCTCCATTCACCATTGCCTGGAAAGATTTAAACTGGATCAACGGGTCCCTATGAAAATGTGCCAATGCCTTTTAGGCCTCTTGGCAGTAGCCATACCCTGTGTACCACATGCATTGCTGAAAATGCGGGCCATGAAAGTATGGCTAAACCAACAGACACAACCCGCCCTGCCTAATCGAGCAGGAAAGGTTAGGATAGATTCAGAGTGCCTGAAGACCCTGGAACCTCGGAGAGATTTGTCTGTTTTCACGGAAGGGGTCCCGTTGGGAAGGGTGTCATCCCGTGTGGTCATCACAACAGACGCCTCAAAAACAGGATGGGGAGGGCGATCTGCAGAAATCAGAACGCCCGCAGCCTTTGGAATAAACAGGAAGCGAGATTACACATCAACTTCCTGGAGTTGTTAGCCGTATTCCTGTCATTAAAATACTTCTTCAGCAAAGGTCTGATTGCAGAGCAGCATGTCCTGGTGAAATCAGATAACAGGACCACAGTGTCCTTCATCAACAGAGAAGGAAGGACAAGGTCCCAAGCCCTCCTTGGACTGACGCAGAAGATGCTCACATGGTGTACTCCAAGAATCTTGTTAATTAGGGCGACTCATGTTCCCGGTGAACTAAATTATGGAGAAGATACCCTCTCAAGAGGGCCTCTCCTGGCCTCAGAATGGAGCCTGAACCCACGGATTGTGGAGCAGGTCTGGGCACGATTTGGGAGAGCCTCAGTGGACTTGTTCACTTGCAGAGCTAGCTCACAGTGTGACCTTTACTTCTCCTTGAGGGAAACAGATGCACCATTGGGAACAAATGCTCTGGCACATGATTGGCCAGCAGGGGTGCTCTAATATGCCTTTCCACCTGTCCCTCTGATCGAGGTGACACTAGAACGTGTACGCCAGGGAGCCCTCTCCCTGATCCTGATAGTCCCCAGGTGGCCGCAGAAACCGTGGTTCCCGGAGTTGATCTCAATGTTATCAGGGATACCATGGCAATTGTCTCCTCACAGGGACCTGCTGACTCAGGTACGTGGGCAGCTTCTACACCCACGTCCGGAGTTGTGGCAACTTTCAGCCTGGCTTTTGAAGGGAACTGGCTAAGAGCCTAAGGCTTTGGTTGCTTTATCCCAAAACAAACAGCAACAACATACACAAGGGTACCACTTGGTGTTTATGTTTGCTTAGGAGATGTTCAATGGAGGGGTTTCCCCTCTCCTTAACGTGTCTCCAACATCAGGATGGGCTCCACTTGCCAGTGGTGCCCCTTGTATATGTAAATTTTCCCCTGGGGACTTGGGAGGTTACCCTGTGCTTGACCTGGGTTTTCTACCTCCACATTACCACCCAATTACTAGTGGTGTAATGGGTCCCTTGCTCCTTTCCTCCTGTTTCTCAGGTTTTACAGAGAAAAAAGGAGATGAGTATTCACACTAGTGGAGCACGCTTATGCTGTCTCTAACTGGTGTTTTTTATCTATATGTCCAGTGGTAACATCAAGCTGATGTTTCTACATTTGGCATTTTTTCTTCTCAGCCTATGCTCTCTACATACCTTGTAGAAAGCAGCTGGGAAATACCTGACATTTTAAGGCAGATGTTCTCACATGCATTTTGCTAAGCATTTCAAGGGCATGAATGAATTACGTTCCCATAGCATATGTTGCACCAAGAGACATGACTGAAAGGGAACTGAAAGTTATGCACCATAACTCATGTTCCCTGAAGGAAGGGAACGAGGTGCAACATATCTGGCCCTTTCAATGCTGAAAGCTCCGTGAAGTGCATTTTGGAGAAAGTTGGATGGGCGTCAGCGGCTTAAGTACCCAGAGAGCGGGGCCTCTGGCGCTACGCTGACGCTCTTGCCATAAAGGCGTGAATGTATTCCTTCAGGTAATCGCACGGGGGCACAATTCCCATAGCATATGTTGCACCTCGTTCCCTTCCTTCAGGGAACATGAGTTATGGTGCATAATTTTCAGGTGCGTCCTCATTCAGCAAGGTTTAAACAGCATGTCAGCTGTGAACCATTCGAGTGTCACAGCTCCAAGCTGTGAACTCTTTCTGGAAGTTGTTATCTTGAAAACCAAACCGGAGCTGAGGGCATTACTCTGTGAGGCAGAAGCGGGCCTCACAAGACCGTGGCAAGATGGACGTGTGTCGCCTTTAAAACGCCGTAGGACGTGCGCGTATGGCTTGACTACGGTAATTTACCGGAGTCGAGACAAGAAAATCTTCACAAAGGTAAAATGTTGTTATTCATCACGGTACGGAAGTTCAGCCGAACCCGACCAGAGGATGTGCTGTCTCTGGTTAAAATATCTCAAGATAAGACTTCAACCATTTCCCTTCAACCTTCATTTTCTTCCTCATAAACTTTCTCCTTAAACTTTATTTCTAAAAGTAAAAAAAAACTAAGTTAATGTGCCAGATATATAAGGTAATGTAAGACCCATAACTTTATTCTGTTGTTTCCTAGAAGTTACGGACGTGTGATTTCATCTGTGCTGAAGTTAAATGATAGGAAATCAATCAATCATGTAAATATGTTGTGATGTAATTTTATGATTTGTTATTAAATGATTCTACCTTTGGTAAGTCAAATCTAATAACGTTTCTTGTCAGTTACATCTCATAACTGAGTCACAGAATAATTATTAATGATCTGAAAAAGATGAGAACCTGTGAATTAAGATGATAATTTGTGTCAGTCAAACCTTGCTCAAATTTTCATCTAAGAATAGGTAAAATCAGTAAACTGACTAAGTGCCTATATCTTATTACATCCTAATTAATAATCATGAAGAATAATCTCTGGTTCCCTTATCAGTCAGTCACTCGGTACAGCATATTGCTATGGGAAATTGCACCCCCGCGCGATTACCTGAAGGAATACATTCACGCCTTTATGGCCAGGGCGTCAGCGTCACGCCAGAGTCCCCACCCTCTGGGTATTTAAGCCGCTGACGTCCATCCCTCTTTCTCTTATTGCCCTTCACCTCGCTTAAACCTGAACCTCGTGGGACTTCTCTGTTGTCACATCACTCGACTAGAGGTGAGCATGCTCCCTACGCTGAGCGTACAGAGAAATTTTCTTGCGTACTGCTGGGATGGCGAAAGCTAGTCCAGTGTTTTCTACTTACCTCGAAGCTTTACTTCTCTCTCCACAGCTGTTTCGCTCGACGGCGCTAACTGCGTCATAACACTCCCTGCTAACTATTAGCAGGTTAGCCAGTGAAAGCGACACGACGGAGAGGACGTCTTCGAACAAAAGGAAGCTAGGAACAGCCTCGACGCTTCTCTTCTTCTGTAGAGAAAGGGAAAACGGAGTAAAAAGATTCCGAAGAAAGCCAGTAGGACGGCGAGCCCTCGCGCCCCTGCCCCAGCGGGTGCGGCTACTCCCTGTCGGCGACGGACACCCATGAGGCATGTCCCGTCTGCCTAGGGCAGTAGTCCCCAAACTACGGCCCGCGGGCCGGATCCGGCCCACCTCCACATTTGGTCCGGCCCCCAGAACAATACCAGAAGCTAGGAACAGCCTCGACGCTTCTCTTCTTCTGTAGAGAAAGGGAAAACGGAGTAAAAAGATTCCGAAGAAAGCCAGTAGGACGGCGAGCCCTCGCGCCCCTGCCCCAGCGGGTGCGGCTACTCCCTGTCGGCGACGGACACCCATGAGGCATGTCCCGTCTGCCTAGGGCAGTAGTCCCCAAACTACGGCCCGCGGGCCGGATCCGGCCCACCTCCACATTTGGTCCGGCCCCCAGAACAATACCAGAGAGCATTTAGACATTTTTCATATGTGTATTTGTATTTGATAATAAAGTTGGACTTTTGCAATAAAATGTTCCTTAGTTATGAACTATTTTGAACTATTGTTCCACATTTAATTTATTGTGTCAGCGTTTGGGGAAAAACGCTGACACGTCCAAAATGTAACATTCTGTTCCACCCTTCTGCGGTCTGTGCCCCTATCTGGCAACCCCCAGAAAAAAATCCTAAACCCGCCCCTCTCAAAGACAGAATGGAATAATGGATTTTTTTCTGTGAAGAACCCAGAGAGGGTTATTTGGTAATTATTTATTTTATTAATAGTGTTATTTATTTTATTAATATTGTTATTATTTATCTCCTGACTTTAGTTCTGTGAAGAACCCAGAGAGGGTTATTTGATTGTGCTTTCTGGAAAACAATACATTTTTAGAGTTAGGCACTCCTGCAATCGTCACACTTTTTCCTGTTACAAACTGACTCTGGCCCCTCACCAGAGAAGGAAAAGTTATGTGACCCTCGCAGGAAAAAGTTTGGGGACCCCTGGCCTAGGGATTCTGCACGCAAGAACAGCGCTGGAATCCCCCGACTCCTGCTCCCACTGCTGTCGGATGCCGGCGGTCGGGAGGAAGCGCCGTGCGGATGCACTGGCTAAGGCTATGGAGAAGGCTGAAAGCCGCAGGCCCTACAGAACCGCTCGCTCCCGAACCAGAGTTCGAGAACACGGATTTGGAATGCAGCGGTCAGGTCGAGGTTGAGAATGCGTCAGACTCCTCGGTCCCCGTCGAGGACTCGATGCCCGAAGTGTCTGACCAAGACGCCGAGTACGGTTGCGGAGGGGAAAGTGTGGACTCCTCCCAGAACCTGGCGCAAGTTCTACCGGAATCGGACATGTCGGTCCCTGCTCTGTTCGACTTGTGCCACAGGGCCGCAAACGTACTGCAGGTCGCATGGCCGGACCCCACGCCTCGCCAACAGGTTACGAGGCTGGCGGGAAATTACTTCTACGCGAAGCAGCAGCCGACGACGTAGCAGAAAATGCCCATTTCCCCGGACTTCCTGATGGAGCTCATGCACTCCTGGGATAGCCATCATGCAGGGCAGAGCAATGGCGGAAATGTTTGTCGCCTAACGCCATCTTTGGTTGACCTTAACAGACCTCCCGGAAGGCCAGAGGTCTCTCTTCCTCCCGTACCCGATCGAGCCGACGGGACTCTTCGGGAGAGCTCTAGAACGCATCCAGGCCAGGTTGGAACAAAGGCGCAAACAGGCGGAAGCCCTCCGCGAGGGGCTGCCAAGAAAAAGCTTTGCCCCCCCAGGGAAGCCATACGTCGCTCTCCGCAGTAGAGTCCTACTGGCGACGGAGAGCCTTTTCAGCCTCAGGCGTCCCGGCCGAGGGCCTCTTCGATGACCCCAGGTGGGAAGCAGATTCGGGCCTGATGAAACAGGACGAACTCATGACTTTACAGGTTTGCCCGCCCACGTGGTACGGGAACCTGACCTTTTGAGCCCAGACTTCACTTGTAAAACACTACAAGGAGCTGGTGACGTGTATGTATGCACTAAACATAACTTGTCTATTGTATGGGTAATAAAAACAAACACTGTTTCAGGCATATACAAAAATAAAAGTACCAAAGCACAGACTGCCCTGGTTCTTGACTCAAGCCTCACTTTTGTGAAACACAAACTAATTGGTCAGACTATGAACCGCAGTAAGATGCATAAGTTCTGCCTGAGGTGGTCAGATCTCGCAATATCTTCTCGTTGGGTAGACCAACCTGCTCGAGAGCATGTGAGAGGGGTCAAAGGCCACCCCTCCCGCACTCAAACATGACAAGTAACAGTTAGATATGCCTTCCAGGCTCATGACGCACACGCAGGCCTGGAGGGCGTGTCTGCCAAACGAATGGGTCATGACGACAGTGTGTCATGGGCTCAAGCTGCAGTTCGTCAAAGGACCGCCCCCCGTTCACGGGGGTGCTGCAATCAAATATTAACCAAGCACGCGCAGTCGTACTGAGCGAGGAAGTATTAACGACGCTACAGAAAGGAGTAATAAGTTTGGTCCCAAAACACAAACTACGCTCCGGTCACTACAGCAAGTACTTCCTAGTGCCCAAAAGAGATCAATCCCAGAGGCCGATCCTGGATCTCAGGACCCTGAACAAGAGAATAAGAACTTTCAAGTTCAGGATGCTTACACTGCGGCAGGTCCTCCAGTCTGTGAGACCTGGAGACTATGCATGTACAATGGATTTGAAGGACGCCTATTTCCATGTGGGCATGTGGAGGAGGCACAGGAAATTCCTCCAGTTTGCTTTCGAAGGGAAGGCTTACGAATTCAAAGCCTTACCCTTGAAGCCTTGAAGACTGCTCCTCGTACATTTACTAAATGTCTGGACGCAGCCCTGACCCCTCTTAGGAATCAAGGAGTCGGAGATATGAACTACCTGGATGACCTCCTGATTCTGGTCGGAAGCAGAATACAGGCCCAGTCACACTCCTGTAGGGTGATTTCTCACCTGAAGTCTCTCGGTTTTGTCATAGACCTACAAAAGAGTAACCTGATCCCATCACAGTCTACCGTATTTCTGGGGGTACAAGTCGACACCATCAGGTACAAAGCATGGCTCTCAAAGGAACGTGTTTCCTCGATGCGCCATTGCCTGGCAAAGTTCAAACTGAATCAGCGGGTCCCCATGAAAACGTGCCAACGCCTCTTAAGCCTCTTGGCGGCAGCCATACCCTGTGTGCCATATGCATTGCTGAAAATGCGGGCCTTACAAGTATGGCTAAACCAACAAACACGACCTGCCCTGCTTGGTCGAGCAGGAAAGGTTAGAATCGATTCAGAGTGCCTGAGGGCCCTGGAACCTTGGAGAAACTTGTCTGTTTTCACGGAAGGGGTCCCGTTAGGTAGGGTGTCATCCCATGTGGTCATCACTATGGACGCCTCAAAAACAGGATGGAAGACAGTCTGCAGAAATCAGAATGCCCGAGGCCTTTGGAAAGAACAGGAAGTGAGATTACACATCAACTTCCTAGAATTATTGGCCCTATTCCTGTCAATAAAATACTTTTTTGGCAAAGGTCTTATTGCAATACAGCAAATCTTAGTAAAATCAGATAACAGAACCATGGTGTCCTTCATCAACAGGGAGGGGGGGACAAGATCCCAAGCCTTCCTCGGCCTGACGTAGAGGATGCTCATGTGGTGTGCTCTAAGAATATTGTCGCTCAGGGCGACTCATGTTCCGGTTGAACTGAATTATGGAGCGGATACCCTCTCAAGAGGGCCTCTTTTAGCGTCCGAATGGAGACAAAACCCACGAGTCGTGGAGCAGGTCTGGTCATGATTTGGAAGAGCCTCGATGGACTTGTTCGCATGCAGAGCTAGCTCACAATGTGACCTCTACTTCTCTTTGAAGGAAACAGACGCACCGTTGGTAACGGATGCTTTGGCCCATGATTAGCCAGCAGCGGTGCTGTACTATGCTTTTCCACCTGTCCCTCTGATCCAGGTGACACTGGAACGTGTACGTAAGGGAGCCCAGGTGGCCGTAGAAACCGTGGTTCCCGGAACTGATCTCAATGTTGTCAGGGACACCATGGCAGTTGCCTCCTCATAGGGACCTGCTGACTCAGGCACGTGGGCAGCTTCTACACCCACGTCCGGAGCTGTGGCAGCTTTCAGCCTGGCCATTGAAGGGAACTGGCTGAGGGCCTAAGGCTTGACTGTTTTTTTCCAAAAAAACAACAACAACATACACAGGGGAGACCCTTGGTGTTTATGTTTACTTGGGAGATGTTCTGTGGAAGGGTTCCCCTCTCCTCTAACAGGTCTCCAACATCAGGATGGGCCCCCTCTGACAGTCCTAGTAAGTTGTCTGTTCAGGGAGCAGATAAGGGACTCATACGTGCCCCTTGTGTGTATGAAATTTTTGCCCCTTTGGGACCTGGAAGGTCACCCTGTGTTTGAACTGGGTCCTTTACATTGCTATCTGGTTTGCCAGTGGCTTAAGGGGTCTCTTTGCTCTTTTCCTCCTGCTTCCCAAATTTCCAGGGAAGAAGGAGATGGTGGGCAATCACACTAGCGATGCACGTTTGTGCTGCCTCTAGCTGGTGTTTCATCAATATGTCCAGTGGTAACATCAGGTTGATGTTTCTACATGTGGCGTTTTCTTCTCAGGCTGTGCCCTCTACATACCTTGTAGAGAGCGGCTAGGAAATGCCTGTCGTATTAAGGCAGATGTTCTCACAAGCATGCATTTTACTGAGCATTTCAAGGGTGTGAATGAATTACGTTCCCATAGCAATATGTTGCACAGAGTGACTGACTGATAAGGGAACTGAAAGTTATGCACCATAACTCATGTTCCCTGAAGGAAGGGAATGAGGTGCATCATAGTTGGCCCTTTCAATGCTGAAAGCTCGGTGAAGTGCACTTGGAGAAAGTAGGATGGGCGTCCGCGTCTTAAATACCCAGAGGGTGGGGACTCTGGCGTGACGCTGACGCCCCGG
>JBBPBX010043715.1:0-27790 GCA_038048925.1 Garcialebias charrua
TGTGTTAGGATAGGCTAAGTGCTTGGTGACTGTACAGTACTGTACTGTACATTTATCTATTTATAAATAAATAAAAATATATATATACTGTACAGTATATTTTTAATAAATAGATAAATGTACAGTACTGTACAGTCACCAAGCACTTAGCCTATCCTAACACAGTTTTTAAAGATGAAGGAGTGAGTGGAATTGTCTCCCTCCTCCATGCAGGCTCCATTCCCATAAAGGGAGCTAGCTCCCTTTATGTGAAAGGGAGACAATTAAACTCACTCCTTCATCTTTAAAAACTGTTAGGATAGGCTAAGTGCTTGGTGACTGTACAGTACTGTACATGTATTCATTTCTAAAAAAAAAAAATATATATATATATATTTTTTTTTTATGTGATCCTACTTACGAATTTTTGACATACGAGCACCCCCTAGGGACGGAACTCGCTCGTAAGTCAGGGACTACCTGTAAAACGTGACGTACATATGAGCTTCAGATTCACTCTAGATGTCTCATTCTTACAGTAAGACTGTCCAGTTCAACTTACTGAAGAAGATGAAGGCTTCAACTCATTCAGGATGTGGGTCAACGCTTTCAAATCCAAATGTACTGCTTTTATTACACTTTTTAGCATAATTGGAAACCCAAACTACAAATTTAATAAATTACACAGCTCTAATGTAAGAAGACCCCGAGGAGAGAAACGTGTCAGGAGACAGAGGGAGAGGAGGAAAGTGAAGAATGTAGGACTGAGGGTTGCAACTCTAAATGTGGGGACAATGACAGGCAAAGGTAGAGAGCTGGCTGACATGATGCAGAGAAGAAAGGTAGATGTTTTATGTGTCCAAGAGACCAAGTGGAAGGGCAGCAAGGCTCGCAGTATTGGAGCAGGGTTCAAACTGTTTTACCATGGTGTGGATAGAAAGAGAAATGGAGTAGGGGTGGTCCTGAAGGAGGAGTTGGCAAAGAATGTAGTAGAGGTGAAGAGAGTGTCAGATAGGGTGATGTGTCTAAAGGTAGAAGTAGAAGGTCTGATGCTAAACATAGTAAGTGGTTATGCTCCACAGGTTGGATGTGATGAGGAGGAGAAAGATAAATTTTGGAAAGATTTGGATGAAGTGATAGAGAGTATTCCCAGGGAGGAAAGAGTGGTGATTGGAGCAGACCTGAATGGACATGTTGGTGAAGGAAACAGAGGGGATGAGGAAGTGATGGGTAGGTTTGGTGTCAAGGAAAGAAACCAGGAAGGACAGATGGTGGTGGATTTTGCCAAGAGAATGGAAATGGCTATAGTCAATACCTATTTCCAAAAGAGGGAGGAACATAGAGTGGAGGAAGGAGTACACAGGTCGACTACATTCTGTGTAGAAGAGGAAACCTGAGGGAGATTGGAGACTGTAAGGTTGTAGCAGGGGAGAGCGTGGCCAGACAGCATCGGATGGTTGTGTGTAGAATGACTGTTGTTGCGAAGAAGAGAAAAAGAGTAAAATCAGAGAAGAAGACCAAATGGTGGAAGCTAAAGAAGGAAGAATGTTGTGAGAAATTCAGAGACGAGCTGTTAAAGGCTCTGGGTGGTAAGAAAGAGCTTCCAAGTGACTGGGCTACTACAGCAACAGTAATTAGAGAGACAGGTAGGAAGGTACTTGGTGTGTCATCTGGACAGAGAATGGATGATAAGGAAACCTGGTGGTGGAATAGTGAAGTGCAGGACGCCATTCAAAGAAAGAGATTAGCCAAGAAGAAATATGACAGTGAGAGGACTGAAGAGAGGAGACAGGAATATACAGGTAGTCCCCGACTTACGAGCGAGTTCCGTCCCTAGGGGGCGCTCGTAAGTCAAAAATTCGTAAGTAGGATCACATAGTAAAAAAAAAAAAAAATTTTTTTTTTTTTTTTTTACTTTTTTTATTTTTATAAATGAATACATGTACAGTACTGGACAGTCACCAAGCACTTAGCCTATCCTAACACAGTTTTTAAAGATGAAGGAATAAGTTGAATTGTCTCCCTTTCACATAAAGGGAGCAAGCTCCCTATGGAGCCTGCAGGGAGGAGGGAGACAATTCAACTGACTCCTTCATCTTTAAAAACTGTGTTAGGATAGGCTAAGTGCTTGGTGACTGTACAGTACTGTACATTTATCTATTTATTAAAAATATACAGTATATACAGTATTTTTATTTTTTTATTGTTTTTTATTTATAAATAGATAAATGTACAGTACTGTACAGTCACCAAGCACTTAGCCTATCCTAACACAGTTTTTAAAGATGAAGGAGTCAGTTGAATTGTCTCCCTCCTCCCTGCAGGCTCCATAGGGAGCTTGCTCCCTTTATGTGAAAGGGAGACAATTCAACTTATTCCTTCATCTTTAAAAACTGTGTTAGGATAGGCTAAGTGCTTGGTGACTGTCCAGTACTGTACATGTATTCATTTATAAAAAAAAAAAAAAAGTAATAAAAAAAAAAAAAAAAAAAAAATATATATATATATATATATATTTTTTTTTTAATGAGATGCATGCTCTTAAGTCCGGGACCTCGTAAGTCAGAGCGCTCGTAAGTCGGGGACTACCTGTATAAGGAGATGGGACATAGAGCAAAGAGGGAAGTAGCTAAGGCAAAGCAGAGGGCGTACAATGAGTTGTATGGGAGACTGGACACTAAAGAGGGTGAGAAGGACTTGTACCGATTGGCAAGACAGAGGGATCAGGCTGGAAAGGATGTGCAACAGGTTAGGCTTATTAAAGATGGGAATGGGAATGTTCTAACAAGTGAGGAGAGTGTGATGGGAAGATGGAAGGATTACTTTGAGGAGCTAATGAATGAAGAGAATGAAAGAGAAAGAAGAGTGGAGGTCATAGAAACTGTGGACCAGGAAGTGGGAAAGATTAGTGAGGGTGAAGTCCGGAAAGCTCTGAAAAGAATGAAGAAGGGGAAGGCAGTAGGACCTGATGACATACCAGTGGAGGTTTGGAAATGTCTTGGAGAGATGGCAGTGAGGTTTTTGACTCAAATATTTAATGGAATATTTGAGGGTGAGAAAATGCCTGAAGAATGGAGAAGAAGTGTGCTGGTTCCCATTTTTAAGAACAAGGGTGATGTACAGAGTTGTAGCAACTACAGGGGAATTAAGTTGATGAGCCACACGATGAAGATCTGGGAGAGAGTTGTGGAAGGAAGGCTTAGACAAGAGGTGACTATCTGTGAGCAGCAGTATGGTTTCATGCCAAGAAAGAGCACCACAGATGCCATCTTTGCTTTGAGGATGTTGATAGAGAAGTACAGAGAGGGTCAGAAAGAACTCCATTGTGTGTTTGTGGATTTAGAAAAAGCATATGACAGGGTGCCAAGAGAGGAGGTGTGGTATTGCATGAGGAAATCTGGCGTGGCAGAGAAGTATGTTAGACTGTGTTTTATGAAATAATTGATCAACCCAAATGGTTAATGTTTCATCATCTTTTTGGATTCTTGAAAGGTGGGTACACTTACTGGTTTGGAAGAAAACAAACAGACTTAATTAAAAATAATGGATATTTATTAAAGAAGTCTTGTGACAGAAAAAAGTAAAAACATACATGTTCAGATACACAAACTGTTATCTGCTAGAGAAATGTGTCAGTAACTCCGCCACAGAACTTAAACAGCACACACAACAAGGCATTGACGTAAAATCATTATCCCTCACCTCTTGACACAACTGGGAGAGCCATCACAGTTTCTGGCAGGGATACATGTCAACGCAGCCGAGCATCTGATCAGGACCACGGCAGACTCTCAAATTGTTTATCCGAGCGCTTCTCAATTTATACCTTTGTGAGCATTCACTCCCAGTTAAATCTGTTTTCAATCAAACTTTGTTTTTTTCAAGATAGTCGAAAGCTTTCTGTTTCATCTATCAGCCACAAGGTCAGCCTGCCCTTAATTGCTGAGCTGTGCTCATCAACATCTCACAAAATTGGCTGTGAGATACATGGAAACCTAACTCCCTTTCAGAAGAACTGCCAAGCTTGAAGTGGGAGAAGTGGGATGGGTGATATGCATTCACTTCATCAAAGACCTTATGGCTTTTCAGAGAAGGACGGGCCCATCCTCCAAGAAACTCCGGGCCTTTGAAGTAAGACTGCACAAAACCCCACTCCCTCTTCAGGCTTTAATGAAAAACTAAAATGTTTTTTTTGTGTTGCATTAAGCATTAACTCTTAAAAATTGATAAACATTTAGTCAGAAAAACATTAATACTTCTTAATCTGTTCAGACTGGTACAGGACATGTATGAGGACAGCAGGACAGTGGTGAGATGTGCTGTAGGAGTGACAGATAGCTTCAAGGTGGAGGTGGGATTGCATCAAGGATCGGCTCTGAGCCCCTTCTTGTTTGCTCTGGTGATGGACCGACTAACAGATGAGGTCAGGCAGGAATCCCCATGGACTATGATGTTTGCAGATGACATTGTGATATGTGGTGAGAACAGGGAACAGGTGGAAGAGAACTTGGAGAGGTGGAGGTATTCACTTGAAAGAAGAGGAATGAAAGTCAGCCGTAGTAAGACAGAGTACATGTGTGTGAATGAGAGGGAGGCCAGTGGAACAGTGAGGCTACAAGGAGCAGAGGTCACAAAGGTGCAGGACTTCAAGTACTTGGGGTCCACTGTCCAGGAAAATGGGGAATGTGGTAAAGAGGTGAAAAAGAGAGTCCAGGCAGGATGGAGTGGATGGAGAAAAGTTTCAGGAGTGATTTGTGACAAAAAGGTGTCAGCAAAGGTCAAAGGAAAAGTTTACAAGACAGTGGTGAGACCAGCTATGTTGTATGGTCTGGAGACAGTGTCATTGACAAAAAGACAGGAGAAAGAACTGGAAGTAGCAGAAATGAAGATGCTGAGGTTCTCCTTAGGAGTGACAAGGATGGATAAGATCAGGAATGAGATAATCAGAGGTACAGCACATGTTGAACAACTGGGAGATAAAGTTAGGGAGGCCAGACTGAGATGGTTTGGACATGTCCAGAGGAGGGACAGTGGGTATATTGGTAGAAGGATGTTAGAAATGCAGCTGCCAGGAAAAAGACACAGAGGAAGGCCAAAGAGGAGATATATGGATGCAGTTAGAGAGGACATGAAGGTAGTTGGAGTGAGGACAGAGGATGCAGAGGACAGAATGAGGTGGAGGAGGATGACTCGCTGTGGCGACCCCTGAAAAGGGAAAAGCCGAAAGAAGAAGAATGTAAATGCAGATCTAGTGATTGTGTAAGTTTAATTTGATCCCTCCACTGGTTCATAAGATATTGTTAATACAGAGTTGACTTCATGTAGTTGGTGGCAAACTTTTAACCAAAGGTCTTGTTCAAACTGTTCGTGCACAATATGCCAGAAAAAACTTGTGGCTTACACCAAAAATATGACTTTGTCTCTGAGAAGGACAGATTCTATTTCTTTCATCTTTTCCCTCTTCAGAGTCTCCACAGCGAGTCATCCGCCTCCATCTAATTCTGTCCTCTGTGTCCTCTGTCCTCACTCCAACTACTGTACCTCCATGTCCTCTCTAACCGCATCCATATATCTCCTCATAGTCTTTGTCCTGGCAGCTGCATTTCTAACATCTTTCTACCAATATACCCACTGTCCCTCCTCTGGACATGTCCAAACCACTTTCCCTCCTCTGGACATGTCCAAACCATCTCAGTCTGGCCTCTCTAACTTTATCTCCCAGTTGTTCAACCTGTGCTGTACCTCTGATGATCTCATTCCTAATCTTATCCATCCTTGTCACTCCTAAGAGTCAGGGTCAGAGAGTCAGTTTATTATTGCCATTGTCAATGAACAGGATTCACAGACTAGGAACTTGCTTCGGCATAAAGGTACAAATAAAATATAAAAGATAAAATAATACATATGTAAACACCAACCAATACAATACAATACAATATTCAGAAAAAATGTGCAAGGAGTAGTGCAGTTAAAATACAGTGAAAAATTGACCAAAGCAGAGTTATACATTAACGGGATTATGAGTGTTCAAGAGTCTGACAGCAGAGGGGAAGAAACTGTTCTTATGGCGGGAGGTTCTGGTCCGAATAGACCGAAGCCTCATGCCCAAGGGGAATGGTTCAAAGAGTTCATATGCAGGGTGAGAAGAGTCAGCTATAATCCGACCTGCTCGCCCCACAGTCCTGGAGACATACAGGTCATGGAGAGATGGGAGGCTACAGCCAATTACCTTCTCAGCAGAGCACACAATGCACTGCAGTCTCTGTCTGTCCTTGGCAGTGGTCCTGGCATACCACACTGTGATGGAAGAGCAGAAGATGGACTCAGTGATGGCTAGGGTTGGGCATCGAGGATCGAGAATCATTTGGAACCGGGACTAACTGTCCAGTCTTCCAGGAATTGTTCAAAATATTTATTTTCTATCCCTATTTTCGATGCCTAGTCCGCCACCAGAAGTTGATGCCGCCCGTCGAACACCAATGAAGAAGAAGCCGCCCGCCGAAAACCAACGAAGAAGAATCCACTGGAAGTGTTCCCAAACATGGGAAGGAGGGGTGGGCGATATGGCTCAAAAATTATATCGTGATATTTCAGAGTATTATCCCGATAACGATAAATTTCGTGATATAACCCCCCCCCAAAAAAATCAAATGTATTTATTTGACAAAATTAACTTAACATGTTGCTTTGCAGTATTATATAAAATTTTAAAAAACAACAAGGGGTAATTTTACTGAAATTACTTTATTTTCGTATGTTCGTAGTCGGGCTCCTGCCAGTACTACCTCCAAAAGGAGTATTTTGGAGAGCTTGTACTCGCAGTTTTTTGCGCTGGATGTGCAGAGAGGAGCGCTGAAAAAGCTGCGGAAATTGGACTGGAGCATGCGATCCAGAATTATGAATCTACAAGCCAACGTGTCCGTGAGTTTTTTGCCGAGAGTTAGCCTAGCGTAGCTACAAACCGGGCTAATCAAAGCTAACAGAGCTGGGTCACCGTAACAGGGTGCCGTAGCTGCGGGCTTCGTGAACAAATAAACCGGAAAAATACGCTGGTTGTTACGAAGAAACGCGGGCCGGCACGCTGGAGGTGCTTTGTTGCAGCGAAAGAACAAAACAAAGCTGGGAGCGGAGGCTACAGGCTACAAGCTAACGCTAGCCATGTGCTGCTGATAAAAGCTAATGCGGCAAAACACCACGGAGTTGGGGATTGTTACTACGGGCTGAAAATCTGTAGTCTGTGAACTGGTGAGGCCAGAGAGGCAGTGGAGTGCTGCTGTGGGACAATAATGCCCCTTTTCCACTTGGTGGCCCGGGTCGGATGTGACGTCATATTTGCGTGCCAAGCGCGCGTTGGAGAGCATTTCCACCTCACAGATGCGCGGCGCCGCGCCAAGATTCCGGACTCATCTCAGAGCAGGGTCCAGGCCGGCTGGACCCGTACCGTGGGTTGGAGGCTGGACTGAGTTTGAGGAAGTGGCTGCCGCGAGGGAGCAAACACCGAAGGACTTTACAAGATTAACACGGTAAAAACAATTATTTGTATTTAAAATTACAGCAAACATGTGTCTTAAGCCGAACTATTCCTTAATAATTTCACGTTGTTGTCAAAACGGCAGGATTTAAAAAAGTAGTTTCGCCACGTGCACGCGCGCCCCCGCGCGCGCACGTGAGCCGTCTTTATTTCTATAATGTAGCTAAATAAACGCTTTAAAAAATATATTTCATAGCTGACGTTATATCAAGAGGGTGCTTGAGCTTAACAGTTCCTTAATAATTTCACGTTGTGGTCAAATCAGCTGGATTTAACAAAGTAGGTCGACACGTGCACATCACATGCACGCGCGGGTGGGGTCGATCGGCGTTCTTTCTTTTAAATGTAGCTAAATAAAAGCTTAAAACATATATTTCATAGCTGGCTTTATACCACGAGGGTTCCTCAGGTTAACAAGTCCTTAATGTCACGTTGTGGTCAAATCTGCTGGATTTAAATTGATTTGTTTTGACTAATTCCAAACCTGTTACATGTGCTACGAAAATAAATTATTAAAAAATCGAATTTTAATTCAAATAACTCCAACAGCTTACAGTATGCACATAAACATGTAGTGATTACACTCTGTTGGTTTGAAAAATATCTGTTTTGTGGTTTCTGAGATATAAGATATAATGTGTTAAATACTAGTAGAAAAAAAACAAGCCAGGTCGACACACTTATGTCTATAAAAAATCGAATTTTAATTCAAATAACTTCAACAGCTTACAGTGTGTATATAAACATGTAGTGATTACACTGTGTTGGTTTGAAAAATATCTGCTTTGTGGTTTCTGATATATTTGATATATGTATATATATCTTATAAAATATATCTACATATAAAACTGTTTCTAGACTGAATTACCGGTAACCATGTTTTTCTTTTTTTACAGTTAAGACGAAGAAGTCAACACCAGAATTTATCAACTTTTGTCTTCTGGAGGAAGCACATGAGACAACAAGAAAAAAATCATTTAGGTGTATGCAGTATTTATTTTTGTGCTTTTTTCACTTCTTAGTTTTCATAATAAACTTTTTTTTCTTAAGTGGTCTCATTGAACAATAATTTCCTAAACATATTTTACAATGTTAAGTGTGTACAGTATAGTGTTTGTTTAAAAACATACTGGAAGTTAAGAATATTTTCCATTTGCATTTGACCTTTAAAGAATCATAAGAAAAAAGATTATTAGATTTGAACAGCCATCCATCCATCCTTCCTGATGTCGTGTCATGGGTAGTGCAGCAGCTTTTCCAAGGATGCACAGACGTCAAATACGTCAACATCAACCCATCCATCCATCCTTCCTGATGTCGGGTCGTGGTGCAGCAGCTTTTCCAAGGATGCACAGACGTCGCCATCAACACCGATGAAGCTGTTCTTGGATGCCTAAACGAGTTTCCTGATCAACAAACATTTAATTATTAATACTTTGTTTTTACGTTTAAAGAAACATGCTTTTAATGTTTAACGGACAGTTTAAACCAAATTATCCATTTGCATTTGACTTTGAATTATCCCTGACAAAATATTACCGTTTAAATTTAATGAAATACAAACATTTAATATTACAGGGCCAATTCAAACCTAATTAATTCCTAATCTGTACCTTACTGTAAAAATAGTTTAACTGATTACAGGGCAGTGCGATTGATGTGTTAAGCAATGTTAACAGGATCCTTGTGCATATATGAGAATAATCTTTATTATAAAGAAACAAAATGGAAAACACATGGGTTTAAAACAAGCTGAAAAGTCTATAAAGTAATATTAGAGCATTAAATAGCTCAAGGGACATTACCGCCAACAGGTGGTGAGACAAGGTCTTGCAGGGTGTTCTTCTTCTAACGTTTAGTGGTGGCTAGTAAATAGCTTGAGGTAACACTACCGCCACCACGTGGTAGGACGAGTGAGATTCTACACCCCGCCCACAGAAGGGTTGCAGTAGTGAATGGAAACAAAACCTACATGTGAGCCGAGCCGAACTGAACCAGACCGGACCAGACTGAGCCGCTCTGGGCCGGTAAGTGGAAAAGGGGCATAAATTACATCCAGGCCCCAGATGGACGAGAGCTGAGCTGAACCGGTTGCTGGTGGACAGGACCTGCGCTAAGCTGTTTGCTGTGGACGTGAGCAGAGCAGCAAGCTGGTTGCTGTTGGACGAGCAACGAGTGAGTTGTTGTTGGACAAGCAACGAGTGAGTTGTTGTTGGACGTGAGCAGAGCAACAAGCTGGTTGCTGTTGGACGGGAGCAGTGCAACAAGCTGGTTGCTGCTAGACGGGAACAGTGCAGCAAGCTGGTTGCTGCTGGACGTGAGCAGAGCAACAGGCTGGTTGCTGTTGGACGGGAGCAGTGCAGCAAGCTGGTTGCTGTTGGACGGGAACAGTGCAGCAAGCTGGTTGCTGCTGGACGTGAGCAGAGCAACAGGCTGGTTGCTGTTGGACGGGAGCAGTGCAGCAAGCTGGTTGCTATTGGACGGGAGCAGTGCAGCGAGCTGCTGCTGGACGGGAGCAGTGCAGCAAGCTGGTTGTACGTGAGCAGAGCAACGAGTGAGCTGCTGTTGGACGGAAGCAGGACAGCGAGCGAGTTGCTGAAGACGGAAGCAGAGCAACGATCGAGTTGCTGTTGGATGGGAAGCAAGCTGGTTACTGTTGGACATGAGCAGAGCAGCGAGCGAGTTGCTGTGGACGGGAGCAGAGCAGCGAACGAGTTGCTGCGGACGGGAGCAGATCGGCGAGCGAGTTACTGTGGAACAGTGAATTTCTGTATCCAGACCAGAAGAAGCAGGCGAGATGAGTCCTGGGAAAACAAAGAAAACGGAGCAGCAGAGACAGGAGTCGGCGAGTAAAAAATCAGTGGATAAAAATCTGGAGTTAATGGAGGAATTGAAAAATGCAGTAAACGTTCTCACTGAGGAACTTACAAGTCTGAGAGCTGAGCAAAAAAACTTTAATCAACTGGTAGAGGAGATGAAACAAATGAAAGCTCAGGAGGTCATCAGAGAAGAACGATTAGCTCAATTGGAACAAAAGTGTGAGGACATGGAACAATACATAAGAGGCGAGAACATGGTCATTTCTGGACTCGAGCTTAAACGCTGGTCATCGGCTGATGTAACTAAAGGCGTTAACACGAGTGAAGGAGGACGACCAGAACAACTGCAGTCTCTGGAGAATCAGGTAGTCACTTTCTTAAATGGCAAAGACATTGACATTAAACGTGATGACATTTCCACCTGTTACACACTGCCCAATAGAGCTAACAAACTTAAACCGTCAGTAGTCGTGAGATTCATTGGAAGGAATCAAAGAAACAGGGTAATGATGCAGTCAAAGAAACTCGCAGAAACTAGGGTCTTCATGAATGAACACCTAACTAAAAAAAACGCAAACATTGCACATGCAGCAAGGTTGTTGAAAAAGAATGAAAAAATAAAAAAAACTTGGACAAGAAACGGAAACATCTGGATCAAAGTACATGAAAATTCTCAAGCTAAAATAATAAAAGAACTGAAAGACTTAGACACATTTTGATGAGCTCAAAAATGACAAATCACCAATCACTATCACATGTTCATACACAAAAATTGACAAAAATGAACAAACAAACAAATACATTAAAACATGCACAAAAATTGACAAAAATGAACAAACAAACAAATACATTAAAACATGACAGCAACAAACGAAGACTCAGAATTTAAAATATATAATGTTGAAGATATGGTTGATGCAAACTTTTATCCTGCTATAAAAGACTGTGAATACTACAATGAAGAAAAGTTTATCCATCCATCCATCCATCCATCTTCTTCCGCTTATCCGGGGTCGGGTCGCGGGGGTAGCAGCCTAAGTAGGGAGGCCCAGACTTCCCTCTCCCCAGCCACTTGGAGCAGTTCCTCCGGGGGAATCCCAAGGCGTTCCCAGGCCAGCCGAGAAACATAGTCCCTCCAGCGCGTCCTGGGTCTTCCTCTGGGTCTCCTCCCGGTGGGACGTGCCCGGAACACCTCACCAGGGAGGCGTCCAGGAGGCATCCTAACCAGATGCCCGAGCCACCTCAACTGGCTCCTCTCGATGTGGAGAAGCAGCGGCTCTACTCCGAGTCCCTCCCGGATGACTGAGCTTCTCACCCTATCTCTAAGGGAGAGTCCAGCCACCCTGCGGAGAAAACTCATTTCAGCCGCTTGTATCCGAGATCTTGTTCTTTCGGTCATAACCCAAAGCTCATGACCATAGATGAGGGTGGGAACGTAGATCGATCGGTAAATTGAGAGCTTTGCCTTTTGACTCAGCTCTCTCTTCACCACGACAGACCGGTACAGCGCCCGCTTCACTGCGGACGCTGCACCTATCCGCCTATCGATCTCACGCTCCAGTTTTCCCTCATTCGTGAACAAGATCCCGAGATACTTAAACTCCTCCACTTGGGGCAGGACCTCCTCCCCGACCCGGAGAGGGCATGCTACCCTTTTCCGGCTCAAGACCATGGCCTCGGATTTGGAGGAACTGATCCTCATCCCGGCCGCATCACACTCGGCTGCAAACCGCTCCAGTGAAAGTTGTAAATCACGAACTGATGAAGCCAGTAGGACCACATCATCTGCAAAAAACAGAGAAGCGATTCTAAGGTCACCAAAACGGATCCTCTCAACACCTTGGCTGCGCCTAGAAATTCTGTCCATAAAAGTTATGAACAGAATCGGTGACAAAGGGCAACCTTGGCGGAGTCCAACTCTCACCGGAAACGAGCCTGACTTACTGCCGGCAATGCGGACCAAGCTCTGACACCGGTCGTACAGGGACCTAACAGCCCTTATCAAAGGGCCTGGTACCCCATACTCCCGGAGTACCCCCCACAGAACCCCCCGAGGGACGCGGTCGAATGCCTTCTCCAAGTCCACAAAACACATGTAAACTGGTTGGGCAAACTCCCACGCACCCTCCAGGACCCTGCTGAGGGTGTAGAGCTGGTCCAGTGTTCCACGACCAGGACGAAAACCACACTGCTCCTCCTGAATCCGAGGTTCGACTATCCGACGGACCCTCCTCTCCAGAACCCCTGAATAGACCTTACCAGGGAGGCTTAAGAGTGTGATCCCCCTATAGTTGGAACACACCCTACGGTCCCCCTTTTTAAATAGGGGAACCACCACCCCAGTCTGCCAATCCAAGGGAACTGCCCCCGATGTCCACGCGATATTGCAGAGTCGCGTAAGCCAACACAACCCTACAACATCCAGAGCCCTAAGGAACTCCGGGCGAATCTCATCCACCCCCGGTGGATGAGAAGAAAAGTTTAATGACATAAATATAACAAATGGAGATCTCTCTATTATTCACATCAATAGTAGAAGTATAAATGCAAATATATCCAAAATAACAGATTATTTAAAACAGTTAAACAGAACTTTTACATTAATAGCACTGTCAGAGACATGGCTTAATGATGAAAACAAAAATAATGTTCACATCGAAGGATATGAATTATATCATTTAAACAGAAACAATAAAAAAGGTGGTGGAGTAGCTCTATTTGTCAAAAATGAAATAAAGTGTAGAATAATTAAAGAAATGTCAATAATTGTTGACAATCTTATGGAAATAATAACAATAGAAATATTAAACGAAAATGCTAAAAACATATCCATAAGTTGTGTATATCGATCACCAGGATCAAATATAGAAATATTCACCGATAAAATCATACAACTACTGGAAAAGAGTTTAAATAAAAAAGTTTTCTTGTGTGGAGACTTTAATATTGACCTGGGAAATAAAACGGATTCAAATAACATCAGCACATTTCTAAATTCAATGTATAGTTTAAATCTTTATCCGTTAATATCAAAACCAACAAGAATTACAACTCATAGTGCTACGATAATTGACAACATTTTCACAAATATAACTAATGGGGATATGACAGGTGGTATCTTAACAACTGATTTAAGTGATCATTTACCAGTTTTCACTATCTACAGAAATGATCAAAACATTACAAAAGAAGTTACAATTAAGAAAAAAATAATAAACACATCAAAAAAAGCTATGGATCAATTAAAAGATGATTTACAGAAGCAAAACTGGAAGGACGTGTATATTGATGATGTTAACAGATCATATGATGAATTTATGAACATTTTAGAAGCTCTGTATGAAAAGAATTGTGTGCAAAGAAATCGTAGAAAAAGAAATATTGTTGACCAACCTTGGATGACTAAAGGGTTGAGAAATGCTTGTAAAAAAAAAAAACTTGTATTTATGTCTAGTACCACGCCCCACCGAAAAATAATCCGATTGGATGGAATTAGTAAGAATACATGCTTGAGGAGATGTATAAAGTAGTTTGATCCAGGACACAAACCTCTCTCCAAAACCAAACCTATTAAGAGCGGCAAAGAGATACTCCCATTCTACTCGATCAAAAGCTTTCTCGGCGTCAAGAGAAATGATTACTTCAGGAGACTTGGGGGAATGAGTTGAAAAAATTGTGTTCAATATTGTACGGGTATTAAAAAACAACTGGCGACCTTTGATGAATCCATTTTGTTCTTGTGAGATAATCAGAGGGAGAACTGTCTCAAGCCGAGTTGCGAGTATTTTGGACAAAATCTTAAAATCCACATTCAAGAGTGAAAGGGGTCTATAAGACTCGCAAGCAGTAGGATCTTTATCCTTCTTTAACAGGAGAGAGATTGAAGCTTGAGTCAAGGTGGGAGGTAGCAGGCCACGCCCGAATGACTCATTATAAACCTCGAGAAGAAGAGGGGCTATCTTATCTTTAAATTTTTTGAAAAATTCGGCAGAGAAACCATCCGAGCCAGGTGTTTTACCACTTTGCATATTCTTAATTGACTCTAATATTTCTTCTAATTTAATGGGAGCCTCAAGTTGGTCAGAAATCAATTTGTCTATCCTAGGAATGTCAATATTCTGAAGAAAGGCGAGTAGCTCGTTTGAGTCTGCTTGTAGTTCAGATTTATACAGATCGCAGTAGAATTTTTTAAAGGTGTCACTAATGGAGACAGGGTCTGAGACAAGGTTGCCCGATCGATCCTTGATTTGCGATATTGTGTGAGAGCTAGCCTTTCGTTTCAGTTGATGTGCCAAAAGTCTACTTGGTTTTTCCCCATGCTCATAATAAGTGGCTCGAGATCGGATTAAGAGACGCTCCGCATCAGATGTTGTTAAAAGATCAAGTTCCATTTGAAGATCCTGTCGCTGTTTCAGCAAATCGTGTGACGGATTAACGGCATTTTGCCTGTCAATATTCTGAATTTTTGTTGATATTTCTGATATCTTAGTGCGTAGATTTTTATTGACATTAGCTGAAAAAGAAATAATCTGACCACGAATATAGGCTTTTAATGTTTCCCATAATAGTGAGGGAGAAATTGTATCGCTCTTATTGAACATTAGGAAATCGTCAATTGCTGATAAGATGAATTTATTAAATGGCTCATCTGATAACAGGAGACTATTAAATCTCCAACGAGGACTAGAACGGGGTTTATTTATAAAGTTTATATCAATGCTTAGAGGAGAATGGTCTGAGATAACAATCGGATAGTATTCAGAAGAAGTGACTCTCTGCATTAAAGAGCTGTCAACAAAAAAATAATCTATACGGGAATAGGATTGGTGCACCTGCGAGTAAAAAGAATAGGTCCTTGTTAGTGGATTCTGTGCCCTCCATGGATCTACATATCCATTTTGGGACACAAAATCCAAAATAGATTTAGACATATTAGACTGTGTGCAGGGCCGAGATGAAGAGCGATCTAATGATGTGTTCATAACACAATTCAGGTCCCCAGCTAAAATTAACAGATGAGTGTCAAGATATGGAAGTGTGCTTACTAAATTGTTTATAAAGTCTGGGTTATCAAAGTTTGGTGCATAAATGTTCACTAATAAAACGGGAGTATGGAACAGAGAGCCCGCGATTATAAGAAATCTGCCATTTGTATCCTTCATTATTTTTGATGCTGTAAAATGAATATTCTTATTAAATAGTATGGCAACTCCTCTGGCTTTTGAGTTGAAGCTCGAGTGGTAAATCTCCCCAATCCATGGATATTTAAGCCTGACCTGATTTGAATTTTGCAAATGTGTTTCCTGTAGGAATATTACGTCTGGATTCAGGCGTTTCATATGAGAATATATTTTAGACCGTTTCACCGGATTGTTAAGACCTTTAACATTCCAGCTTAGGAATCTGACAGCAGATGATGTCGAGGAAGCTTTCAAATCAACAGCCATGTGACCTGTTGTTCATAATAAGGGTTGTAAAATATTGCCATCCTTCCCAATCCCCGCCCACACCCCAGGAGAGAAAAAAAAAAAAAAAAAAAAAACAAAAAAAAAAAAAACCCCCCCCCCCTCGCACTTGGCCCTTCCCCAGATGAAGGGACTGTGCAGACTCCAACAGGAGTCACTAGAAAACTTGTCCTTACGGTCAAATGGCACCACATCACAACCTGTACCAGGTGACTCCCACAGAACTAGCTAAATGAAAAGAAAATTTAAAATATGTAATAGGCACTAATCTGGAAGAGCAAGAACTCTTTAAAAAACAAACAACAAAAAAAAACAACAACTAAAAAAGCAGTGATTGTTAATAATAATAACTAATAGTAATAACATTCCCCAAATGCGAACCAAAGCCCACCATATAATCCAAAACATTAAATCCCTAAATGTAATTAAAACACACTGATTATAATTCTAAACATTAAAACCGTGAATGCAAACAATACACAGTAATTATAATTATAAACATTAAATCCGTGGATGCAAACAAAACACCCTAATTATATTTCTAAGCATGAATAGTAATAATAACTAATAATACTAACGTTCCCCGACTATGAAAAAAAAATAAAAATAAAAGAAGAAAGAAAAAAAAGCTGGCTAATTATATTTCTAAACATTAAATCCGTGAATGTAAACAAAGCACTCTAATTATGTTTTTAAACACGAATGACTAACTAATAACTAATAATACTAACGTTCTCTGGGTATGAAAGAAAAAGCACACTGATTATTATTTCTACCCATTAAATCCGTGAGTGTAAACAGAGCACTCTGATTATATTTTTAAAACATGAATAATAATAATAATAGTTACTAATAATACTGACGTTCCCTGAGTATGAGAAAAAAAAAATAAAAATAAAAAAATAAAAATAAAAAATAAAATAAAAAGGCACACTGATTATTATTTCTACCCATTAAATCCGTGAGTGTAAGCAGAGCACTCTGATTATATTTTTAAACGTGAATAATAATAATAATAATAATAATAATAACTAATAATAATAATGTTCCCTGAGCATGAAAGAAAAGGCACACTGATTATTATTGCTACCCATTAAATCCGTGGGTGTAAACAGAGCACTCTGATTATGTTTTTAAACGTGAATAATAATAATAATAATAATGACTAATAATACTGACATTCCCTGAGTGTAAAACAAAGTACACTAATTATATTTCTCATTTTGCAATCGACTCGATGTACACACTCGCCTCTTCAGGGGACGTGAACACTCGTGTGGTTCCCTCATGCGTGATCTTCAGCCGGGCCGGGTGGAGCAGGCCGAACCGAACACCCTGGATGTTGCGAAGTTTGCGGCGACACTCAGTGAAGGCGGCCCGCGCGCGAGCCGTTCTGGCAGTGTAGTCGGGGAACACAAAGATATTTGTACCGTTCACTTTGATCTGCTGCTGCTCCTTCGCTTTCGCCAGGATTTTCACACAGTCCGTGTGGTAGTGTAGCTTAGCCACAATTGGACGGGGCCGCTGGCCTGCTTTCGGTTTGGGTACTGGGATGCGGTGAGCCTGATCCAGCAGCGGGTCTTCCTCGAAGCCGAAGGCCTCCTTTAGCATCCGGGAGACCGCAGCCGTCGTAGCCGATGAAGGGTCATCCTCCGGGACACCGATAATCCGGATATTCTGACGTCGGGACCGGGATTCAAAATCGTCACATTTATCCTCCAGCTGTGCCACCGTCTTCGTGAGGCTCTCGACTTTTTTCTGGAGGCTAACGATGTCATCTGTGCAGGTAGAGACTGACTTCTCCACCTCTGCTACCGTTAGCTTTAGCCCCGTGAAGTTCTCCTGCACTGCAGCTAGCCCCGATGATAGCTCATTTTTGAAGGCGGACAGCTCGGCGTTGATCGACGAGAGACTTTCACCCAGAGCGGCTTGGAATTCTGCTTTAATTATAGCAGTAAAGTCCTCTCGGAGAGCCACCAGCAGCTCCTGTTTGAGGCTGCCGACGTCACAAACTGTAGCGGCAGCTGCTGCATCAGATGAAGGAGGTGACCCAGGATAGCTCGAGGTTCCGCCACGAGGAGCAGGCCACAGGTGAGCTTCGATCGAACTTACTCCTTTAGCTCCTTTAGCAGGCTTTGGTGGCATTTTGGCGATCGAACAGGAGATATGCGTTGAATGTGTAAGTTGTCTGTTGTTTGCGGTCAAAATCGGAAGAAAGTGCCAGGCATTAGTTGGAAAACAGGCCAGTTCCGCAGGAGCGCACCTGAACACAACTTATCCCACCGCCATTCAGCCGGAAGTCCCTTTGATACTATTTCTATCTTAACATGTGATTCTTGACCTGCCATTGTGTAGCTGTTCCTCCTTACTGTTCCTATCAAACCCAGCCAGATGAAGCAGATGGTCGCTTGTCCTGAACCTGGTTCTTCTTAAGGTTTATTCCTCATGAGAGAGTTTTTCCTTTCCACTGTCACCTTCATGCTTGCACAAGATGAGAGTTCTGTGATGGAGTTGGACTCGAATCAGTCTGCTCCTTAGATAAATAATGTTATTAACTTGTTTTTTTATGTACATGTATATGAATGTTTCTGCTCAGTGCCTTGAGAGGACTTCTGTTGTGACATGGCGTTATATAAATACAGTAAACTGAACTGAATTGAATTGAAGTCGTTTCCATGACCTTGTCACGATCTCGAGAAATGTGCCATGCATATAGGAGGCTTTGAGTAGAGTAGGAAGCACAATCTATCATCGTGAGAAGATACAGGTGAAGAGTTTTTCTGTGCAGAACCTCAACATTCGCCCTGCTTCCTTCATCGAAACACAATTTGAATTAAAGCATCAAAGGTTGGTCATTGCACATGTTTGGTGAGAGCATGGCACAATCCTATTGGAACAAGAGGTGGGATGCAGTGCACACAGCTGCACTGCTGCAAGTGAAGCGCTACCAGTGTATTGTGGGCATGAAGGAGTTATAACCCAGGCATGAGGCCAGCATGTCCAGTACCTCTTCAAATTCTCAAGAACTAAACCATGTTGGCACATGCAAGCCCTGCATCACATCATCATGCAGTTGCAACAACCCACCCCCAAACTCCACCAAGGACCTCATTACTCTAGCACAATAATAATCAATCTTCACATTGTTACAGTTTTGTGCATGCTCAAAAACAATGCACGACCTATCACAGCCCAACACGCTCCATCATATGTAGTGAGGAGCCCACTGCATTTTTTATATGCATCTGAAGACCTCACCAAAACCCTGTAAAGACCACCCACGTTCTGGCTTTTTTTTTTTTACATTATAGTCTGGCCTTTATCCAGTGTGAATTATGCCTAATTAAAATTATTTTGACTATAACTACGGTAAACTTTAGACGTTTCTTTAAGGATATGTTTTTTGTTTTTTTGCAGAGCCTGGAGTTTGTTTTTTGTTTAATGCAGCACTGTGTCCAACCTGATAAACACAATTAGGTTTTAGCGTGACTCTGTCAACCGAATCAAAGCATCCACAGACCCTGGACCTTATTATATGCTAATAAAGTCCCTTCTCTAATAACTGATTTACAATTCAGTAGACTTTGTTCTTGCTTCGTTGTATACACAAATAAATACTCTCATAGAGCACACATTCATGTTATTGGTTTACACATTATTTTTTATGTATTTTAACCTCTGATTTCTTTCTGTCTTGTCCACATTCACATAGAAGGCAAAAGTGATATTATATTCCGTTTAATATTATGTAAATATGACAGTATTTGGGTAGAGTTTGTACATATTTAATGTTTTCTTTCTCTGGTAAAGATTCACCGTAAGAAACTCAGTCTGTTTGAGGCACTAATCTTTTCAGAACAGCAGCAATACAAAAAATCACTTTTTTCCACAACAGAGACGTGTTTGTGTGAACGCGAAAGATGTCTAACTCTGACAATCTGTGTCATCCTCTTCCGCAGTACTCAGCGGCCTCTGCTCCAACGACTGTCCTGAAGATGTCAAGGTAAGAAATATGTTGTGTTTCTAAACATCCCATAAAAAAACATTTCTTTGTTACATTATGTTTGTTGGAACAACTCAGCAACAACTGATTTTCAAGTTCAAGTAGGTTTTATTATCATTCACATCACATGTGGTACAAGAGGTATAACGAAAATGTGTGCACAGGGTCCCAGTTACATCCAACAATAGCAAAAATATAAATTATAAAAAGAAACAGGAATAAGGATCTAAGATATAAATTAAGAATACTCTAAACACTAATATTGCCAAACAATACACTGAACAACAGCAGCACGAACATGAGTCTGTGTGAGTGGATGAGAATTAATGAACACAGCAGCATGAAATAAATCAAAAGCATGAGATCAGCAGCATGGATAATCTGCAGCATAAAATAATCAGCAGCAGGAAATCAGCAGACAGCAAACTGAATATTTTTTAAAGATGTTATTTGCATGTTGGTTTAACATTGGCATGCTTTGGATTCATTTAATGTATTCAATTTTTTAAGGTTAAAACAAAGTGAGATTTATTGCATAAAATTAATCTGATTGATTCCAGCCTGGTATGTTGTAGATCAGGGGTGCTCATTAGGTAGATCGCGATCTACTGGTAGATCTATGTGGTAGTACTGGTAGATCGCAGCATGTCATTAAAAAAATGGTCTGTTCAGTGCCCTGAGATTACTTCTTTTGTGAATTGACGCTATATAAATAAACTGAATTGAATGGAATCTTAGAACATATTTACTCAGCAAACACAACAGTTTAGGTCAAAATACTATAATTTTAAAGCCACAGTACTATAGTTCATAATTTCTTATCTGGCAACCCGACTGACATGAAAACTACAGCATTTTTCATGTAAACTAGCTAATTTTTTGTTTATTACCCCCAATGAACATTGAAAAATCACAAATGTTTCCACAGGTTGTTTTCGTGTAAACGGGGCTTTATAGTGGGTAGATCACTTTGACTTGATCATTTCAAAAGTAGCTTGCATGCTGAAAAAGTCTGAACACCCCTGTTGTAGATAATTTGGTTCTGACCAGTTTCTGGTTCTCTGCTGGACTGTTGTTATTTTACACCAGGAAATTCTGTGGGAATTGCATCATTTTGTAGAGTATGTTCAGAATGCTGGAAGAAGTGCCCTTGCTGTATCACTTATTGATGGAAAGCAAAAGGAAAAAAGAAGCAACACTTATCAGCAAGTATCACTTTTTGTAAATGCCATAGAGGATTACGTTTGTCTGTCAACTCACGTGTGTTGTCTCATTTTAATGCTGGCTAACTGGTTGAGTGAACTCCATTAGAAACGCAAAGTGTGTTGCAGACATTTACATTTTTTACAGCCTCTTTAGATCCTCACCAGAAAATTTCAGGGCTGCGGTGCACGTATGAAAGCATCTTAAGACGTCACCTCTCCTGAGAACAGAGTGTACGGTTTTTAGCCAGGCCTGTGTTCTGACATCCTGCTGTTTTTTTGCAATTCCTACCTTTCCATTGATTTTTCAATAAATTATTGATGAAAAGTAGCCTGCTCTTTTCTGCTGGCTTCTCCTGACACCTACCAGTGCTGTCATAACTGTTCATACTCGATATTTATTACATAAATCAAATATCGTTCTGTTTACCATCGCAACGACAAAAACTAAACATTGAGTTTTTTTTATTACCAGGATATCTGTTTGGCCTTGAAAACTATGGACTGGTCTGCAATAAGTATGGAAACTAAAGCAAACTATATAAATAATTGTATTAAATTGCTAAATAAATCATATTTTTCACAATAAGTCTATATAAAAGATGTACATATTTACTATGATGTCTCCTGGTTCATCTACATCAAGCACTGAGTTTAACATTTTACTAAAAACTCAGAGACACATGTAGATTCAAATTGTTTCACAGGTGTCATTAGTGTGCATGTCTCAGACAACAGACAGTTTTATACCAAGGATTATGTTTCTGTCCTCAGCTCCTTCACAGGTTCATGTGCTGTTGAACAAGACTGTGAACCCCAAGTTACTTTCAAAATCTTCCTGGCAGCAGTGTGGGAATGTGAAGATCATTATAAAACACAAAGTTTTCAAAAGTATGATACAACTACAGACCATTTTCCATTTAAGTGTTGCATGCCGGTATATGCAGCTCATCAGTGCTAAGTAAGCCCACAGTTAAAGTTTTAAAACAGTTTAAAATACTCGTTTATAATATTAAGATATTTATGGTCATAAAACACTGAAGTGTTGCCCAAAATATGATGCTCAAAAGAAACCCAGAAAGAAATGTTTCTGAAGGGTTTTTGAAGAGTCTAAAAGCATAATCATGTGAAGCACAAGACAAGATTTGGAAAAAGCTAAAAAACTGGGTTTAAAATCAGTTTTTTCAGCTGATCAGTGAAACAGTTCCCGTAGCTCTTAAAAGGCCAAGTCTAAGTAAGACAGTGAACAGACGGCTTAAAACGACTAGATTAATGTTTACAGCATTTTCTGTTAAAGCCACACCTTTTTTTGGGATGTTTTTCAGGGACAATGAAACAAGGACAGATTGCTGGTGGAGTATAGGTTTTTTTTTTTAAGTTGTTGATAAATCACGTGTTGTGCGTAACCTGTAGTGGAGATTCTTTTGTGCTGGAGGGCTGCTCCTGCAGGGTTGGAAAGTTCTGGCTCTTGACGGAGGCAGTCGCTTCCAGTCCCCCCCCCTGCTGCCTGCAGCTCCTCAGAAAAGCACCTCGAACGCAAATTAAGATGGATTGGAGGTATGGGCATTCGATTCTTCGAACAAGATTTCAACAGAAGACAAGGCACGAGGGGAGCCGGTCCATCCACACAGAGTGACGAAGAGGATACGCCATGGATTCCTGTTTGGATGGTGTGCGTCTCGCTCTCTGCGCTGTGCTCTGTGGAGGAGGTGAAGAATCTGGATTATATTGGATTATGATGGCAGCGCTTTGCTTTTTGGCGTTTTGTGGAGCACTGGCCTATCGCAAACGAGGGAGACTTCAGCAGGACTTGCCTGGAGCACCCGACGTCTGGTCTGCGCGGTGACCTCGAGAAATCAGCTGTTTGCGAGCTTATCCGGAAGGTGAACAGATCACCCTCGGATTGGGACTCTGGACGCTGTACTGGTCAACATCTGAGGTCAGAGCTTGGATCAGTGGAAAAAAGTCCCGAATTGGATCATTTTTGGAACAGAGTCGCCCTTACAGACTGAAGGCTGCAGAAATTACAATGTGAGCCTGAAGTGAAAATATTTGCCATTCTTATCTGACTCCCTTGGAAACAGCCTTGGAAAAGGCTGGATATCTAATTTCTCCTGAGACGTGTTTTACTGAGGACAAACAGCTGCTCCTCTTGTCTTGTCCGCTACCCCCCCCGGAGAACTTTTCTATGAGCGTTATCGGAGGCCGGCTGGTTCTCAGACTGTTGCTATCTGGAATGTCTCATGGACAGAAATCTCCCTGCCTCAGTCTCAAAATGCAACATGTAACTGTCTTAAATGTGCTTATGGTATGGTTTTTACTGTCTCATGTGGTGTCTTGGCAGACAAAATGTGATACATTTTTTTAATACCAACGCTGTGACCCTTATGGTACTTTCCTTGTTTCACACCTTTGACCTTCATCCCGATACGGATGAGAGAGGCCGCGCTGAAGAACATAATGTGATTCGTCACATGTGGTCTGAATTGGCAGCAGCTTCACACACTCACCCCCCCTTCAGGATGACTGTGCGTACATATTCACGCTGTATTGGTGAAAACTTGTGCAATGTTAATAAAAGTACTCTGACTCTGACTCTGAAAGTATTAAAGGACAGACAAAATCAGAAAAGTACATAAACATATTTTTGTGAACTAAAACAAACTGTTTCATCAAAAAGGTCTGGGTAGTTGTCAGTGTTTGAGACATTTTTGGACTAAAATACAGGAGAACATTATCAAAAATGATCAGCAACGACTGTTTTGCTATTCAAAGTCTAAACCTTGAGGATTTACCTTGGGATTTGCTGTTCGAAGGACACTAACAGCTTTGATCTCTGCTGGGCTTGGGCTGAAATTCTCATGACTTCATGTTCCTAAGTTTCCCTCTGAATCCAGTATGATAGTACATCAAGGTCTAAAATACTTTATATTCACATTCACATGAAAAAAACATAGTGAAGTGGGAAAACTCAGATTAGTTTGTTAAATAAGAACCAGATGAGCGTCAATGCGTTTTTTAAATTTATTTAAGTAACACAATGTGCAAAAGAAAATTAGGCTGATACCAAATTAGTGTTTTGTTTCTCAACGGCTATTCTATTTATAAGAAAAATCACTACTATGACTTTACAACACTGCCTAGCCCCAAAAAAAGTTGCCACCTGAATTTAACTAAGCCAACCAGTACGAGCCAAATGTTATGCATAAAAAATGTTGAGGCTTGTTTTGTTTTAAATTTTCCTACACGTCCTCTCTCATTTTAGCTTAAAAGCACTTGATTTGTGAAATACTCAGCTGTGAGAACATTTTGTTTAATATGAGAGCACTAATGGCTAATTATCGCATGTAGGTGGACTGAAGATGAAATTACCATGGAACAAAAACAGCCAGTGGTTTTACTCCTCATACAACCTTTCACTTGTGGAAAGTCCTTTGCAAAACACATCAGCTTTGACTTCAACAAGAGGCTGCCGGTTGTTTTGCTTCTCCGTCTGTCTCCTCTTCCACCCGCTTGTTGTCTAAGTGAAGATTATGACGACTGCAGTAGACGAGTGGTGCTTGCGGCTGTTTCAACTCTTTTCCACTCCCATCTATCAGTTTGCTCTGTCGTTCCATTTCACTCTCCCAGCTTCTTCTTTCTTAGTCACACCTCTCCTTTTCCTTCATGTGTTCAGTGCACTAGTCTGCTCCTCAGTGTTTTCATCTCTTTTCTTGTTTTTCTTTTAATATATCTCATTTCCATTCCACTCTCGCCCAACTCTCGCGTGTCACAGCATAAAGGACCGAGTCCCATTGCCGTGTGACTGCATGTATAACAGGCTCATGATTAGCTGATGCAAAGTGAAGGATAACTCGACAGGTCTCCTCATCCCCTGTCATCCTTTCATAACGAGGAGATGAGACCTGAGTTAAGCACACACCCACACAGACACATGAACATGCAAACGTCACTCTCATTTAGGCTCAGGCAAATTCAGACCAGCTTGGTCAGATCATCACCAAATATGTAAATAAATCTGAGGATCATTGATTTGCATCGTTGGTGTCTTGTCCTTCACCCTCACTGATGGACAGTTGATAAGAAAAATGTATGTTAAAAAAGATCCTGTTTTTATCTATTTGTCTGCATGTGTGTGTGTTTCCAGCCTTTTGGTGTGAATCAGCCCGGTCCCTACGTTATGTACACCACAGTGGACTCTAATGGCTACCTGAAAAACGCCTCAGGTAAGCACTTTCTGCTCTTTGCATTGACAGCTTTCAGTGTGAATGCTAAACTGCCCCTCTACGTTTGCCAAAGGAACATTTACCGGTAGTGAAAACGGCACTGTTTGTGCTTTTTTTGTATATTTGGACAGCCTTATTGATGACCTAACCTTCTAAACAAAAATGTATGTGCTTAGCTTGTCCAAAGACGAGAGGTCTTGTTTGAGAGGGTTCTGAGAAAATAACAAATGAGAGAAAGTGGTACGTATTGATTTTTATTTGCTGCTTTCTCCTTACATAAATGAGAAAAGGGGATTTAGAGGAGACATCTTTTAAAGTCAAAGTTACATGTTTTAGTAGGGAAATTGTGTGTTTACTCTCTTTACTGCGCCCATTGAAAGTCTACATCTTTAATATGTTCTGACTCCACCAACACATCCTGTGTCACCTTACTGCTTTACTTTTAAAACAAGCCCAAAAATAATGTTTAAGGTTTTACCTATTTGACAATTTGCCTAGTTTCTGTAGATGTTGAGATATTTAGTTATTTTTGTGTGTGTTTTTTTTACTTCGTCTGTTTGGTGGGGGGAGTGGAAGTTTTCCAGAAAATCTGCTTTTTGAGTACATTTTTATCAAATATTTTAATAGTGTGAATGCTTCATAAGCATTCACACTATTGTGATCCAATTTTCTTCTGTATATTTCCACAGTTTTGGGCTATTTCAACAATTCATATATCAAAACATTCAGCTTGTTCAGGAGAAGGGTGCAATGACTTTTGGTATTGGTGCAACTTTAACTTTCATTTCAGCTCTTTAAACTTCCTTCTGGTAAGCTTTTTTCTGCCTTTTCAGCTGCTTTTCAGCTGCTTTTTCTTGGTGTTGCTAATTTCAGCTTTTTAGCGAATTTCATAATTTTTGTGCTCACTTCTGCTTATTCAAACCTAATTCAGCAAATATTTTTTTCTTTCTGTTTTCTTCTGCTAATTTAAGCTTGTTCCTTTTCAGCTAAAATTCAGCATGTTTTAGCTAATTTAGCTGTTTTTCAGCAAGTTCTTCAGCAATAAGCATTCACACTGCATTTTCACAGGAAATACAATTTCTCCTATTCCTATTTGTTTATTGATCATTGCTATTTGTATTTATTAATATAATAGTCAGAGGTACCAGGTCCTTAAATTATATGAAATATCAGCCTCTCAGGAGTTCATGAACACTTTCTTACCCAGCTACTTTAGATTAGATTTAAAAGGATGGAAAATATATAGGCGCAGTGAGACAGATGTTTGAAGAGATAAGACAAGACACGGAGGACAGCAGTGTAATTTCATATTGGCTACAGTTAACCTAGCTGTTACAATGTGAGAAGGACGCAAAGCTGATGAGGACAAGATGCACTGACAGCCTGGGGTCAGGGTTATATATAGTCGGTATAATCCCACTTTGTCAGATTTCATTGTTTCAGTTTTCTCTTGACACAGCTGGAGTGTATACATATTTAAAAAATGAGTAGAAGGATCTCAGTCCTGCATCGTAATTATTTCACTCTCACTGGGAGAGCTTTAATGGCATGCAAACAGAGCTGTAGCAATGGCTGCCGGCATGCTGATGAGGCGCTCATGTGTCTGTACAAACGTAGAATGGACTTTACCAGATGCCCATTTTTTTTTTGTTTTAAAGTGGACCCAAACCCACAGTTTTGTTCCCTCTCTATGCACTTCACGTTTAACATATGACATATGTCCAGGTTGCTGAGAGCAAGAGTGGAGGTAGATGGAGGGGTGTTGGAGGAGGGTGGGCTCTTACCAGCTTCACCCACGGCTACTGCAGAGGAAATGGAGAGCAATTCAGCATCCCACGGATTGTGGAGGTTCTAGAAAGTCATATTTTTTAACTAAGTTGGAGGCTGTAGAAAGAGCTGACTTTGGAGGAGATTCATGTAAGGGATGGGTATACACTTTCAAGCTTTAAGCCCTGATCACAGTCCAAGATTTATAAAGCTGGCTGCAGGGATTAGCTGCCATTCTGTCACAAAAGCAATAGTGAGGTTGGTCAGCTCATAGTCGGCAGCCAATCTATCCCCAAGGTGTTGGATGGGATTCAGGTGAGCAGTTTGTATGAATGCCAGTAAGGTGTTTTTTTTTTTTTTTTGTATTGGAGTTTATTTTTTGTGAACCTAGTTGGTAACATATTAGGGCTTTTTCTTTAAACATATTGGCAAATTGAAATTAAAGTGTTGCCCTGTTTTTCAAGCTAACTGTTACCAGTGGGATCATTATTTGCCAAAGCTATTTAGGTTTTGCTCAAAGTAGCTACGTGTAGTACATCCCTATAGTACATCATATAAAAGCATATACCGGTAGTCAATTAAATTAATGCAGAAATCATTTAATTAGCAACCTCTTGACTAAAGCCCTCATGCCTTTAAAAGTGACCTGTAATTACAGCGGTACAAAAGAACATCTCAGCATCAGTCTAACTGTAATGGATTTGTGTCAACCAGCAGCGTTTATGGAGGGAAAGAGTATTGAGTCTTGAATGCAGTGGTCGATATCTCTCAGCACAACAGATATGTAACATGCATTGC
>JBBPBX010043716.1:0-27790 GCA_038048925.1 Garcialebias charrua
TTTGGTGTTGAATTATCTTTCTGTGTGCTAGAAAACAACTTCCCTCCCCTGCCACGGTTCATCCCCCTCAAGCCATGCTTCTACCAAGACTTCAATGAAATCCCAGACCAGCAACGCACCATGTGCAAGAGGCTCTACTACCTCTGGCTCTGTGAGTGCTCCTGCAGGGAAACGCCTGCATGTGGAAGAACGATAAATGATTCAGGTCTCTCTCGTAAATGAGTCCCCGAGGCTCAATGGGATTAACCTGTATAAATAAAGGTTGAATGAAAAAATGTCACAGCTACTGTAGTTAGTGTGAGTTGATCATGCTTATGTTGCACACCACGTACTGTATCCAGCTCCATGTTGTCACATACAGCCACACTGGGATTTTATGTAACAGACCAACAAAAAGTAGACTGTTGTGAAGCGGGAGGAAAATTATATGTGATTTTCAACATGAACACAAATGCACGCCACATTTTTCTGATTTTTTTTATTTGCAAAAAGTTTTCAAGCCCAGTAAAATACTTTGAAACTTGTACTTGTTACGTGACAAAATGTGGAAAAGTTTAAGGGGTGTGCATACTTTTCAAGGTGCTGTACCTCTCTTAAGAACATGCGGACGCCTCCACGACAACAGAGCAAAATTAACAGTTTTGAAATCAGGTTTTTAAATGTACAATACAAAAGACAAACACATTGAATAGTGCAGTGGTTCCCAACCCTGGTCCTCGAGGAACTCTATCCTGCATGTTGTACTTGTTTCCTGCTCCAACACGCCTGATTCAGTGATTGAATACTTCCTCAAGTTCTGCAGGAGCCTGTAAATCACCTAGTCATTCAAATCAGGTGTATCAAAGCAGGGAAACGACTAAAACATGCAGGATGGTGTTCCTCAAGGACCAGATCTGGGAACCATTGAATATTGTATTTACTGATTTTAGAGCAGTAGTCTCAAATAAAGCTGAATATTCTCTGCCTTTTAAAGATTAAAGATAAAATCATTATTTATCTGCCCTGAAAAACTACAATATACCCTTAATTTGATTTTACTGTTAACATTTAATTGCTCAAACATCTAAGCAATTAGGTTTTACTTATCGGATATAGTTACCCTAATTAATATTTAAGTGACAAAACAGTGGAGAGCAAAGCATTTGTGGGCACGCAAACCAGTAAACATTAAGTAGAAACTAGTTTTGTCCAAAATTTGTGAATTGTGTCTAGTTTTTGTTTATTATCACATAAGTCCTTTGAAAACAAGAATGTCAGTCCAGTGATGAGGTGGTTTATTGTCATTTTTGGTTCTAGTAAAGTGGAACTAGAAAAGAAGATCTTTAACAAACTGTAGCTTCAGTTCAAATTGTGTTTGTCGCGTTATAGAGATTAAATATTTTCATTCAACCTTTATTTCGTCAGGTTAATCTCATTGAGCCTCGAGGACTCATTTACAAGAGCGACCTGCTACAAACTAAAGAATGATGACAACAGTAACAGTAGAAATTTCCTTAAACAATCAACAATAGACAAACATAAGAGAGAAATACAGATTATTATTATTATTATTTTTTACAAATTAAAACAAAATATCAAAGTATCAAAACATTATAAGGTAGATGTAGAAAATCAGAAACAGGAACATATCTGCATTGGTTTTTGCCATGATTCTAACAGATCCTTAAAACCATTTAGAGAGGTCAAGGCCGAGAGCTTTAAGTCTTTTTGTAAGATATTCCATGAAGCAGGAGCAGAGTAGGAGAAGGCCCTTTTTCCAAGTTCAGTCCTCATAGACGGAACACTGCAGGTAATCATGTCCTGAGAGCGCACACTGTAGCTGCACTCACGTAAAGACATGTAGGAGGAGATGTATGAGGGCAGCAGACCAAGAAGTGATTTAAAGATGAAAATGTACCAGTGGAAGAGTCTGCGTGAGGTTAATGATGTCCAGTTAACCAGTGAATACAGGGTGCAGTGGTGGGTACGATAATCACAGCCAGTTATGAATCTTAGTGCACCATGATAGACAACATCCAACATCCGCAGGGTGCTTGTAGGAGCATTCATGTAGAGAATGTCACCGTAATCAATGGAGGGAAGGAAAGTCACAGATACAAGGCGTTTCCTAGCATTCAGTGTTAGACATGATCTGTTTCTGAAAAAGAAACCCAGTTTAACTTTCAGTTTCTTTACTAGGTTTTCCACGTGGAGTTTAAAAGAGAGATGTGAATCGACCAGGATACCCAAATATTTATATGAATCAACAAACTCAATAGGGACACCATTTGAAGATAAAATCAGAGGAAGATCTGCTGGGACCGACTTCCTATTTGAAAAAAGCATCCCTTTGGTTTTATCAGCATTTAGGACAAGTTTGAGACAGAACAAATCTGACTGGATGATGTCAAATGCGGATTGCAAAAACTGAAAAGCCTTAGCAACTGTTTTAACTCGACAGTAAACAACTGTATCTTCAGCATAGAAATGTAAGGATGCATCAGGGATGCTCTGACCTACATTAGCTATGTAGATTGTAAAGAGGGTTGGTCCTAAGACTGAGCCTTGTGGTACACCATTTTTAACTGTTAAATAGCTGGAAGAAGTACCGTTATGTTGAACACATTGCCTCCGATTGGAAAGATAATTAGAAAACCAACCGATGGTGTGATCAGAGAAACCGATTTCTGAGAGCTTATGACACAGGATGTTATGATCCACAGTGTCAAAAGCTTTAGACAGGTCTAAGAAAAGTGCAGCACAATAGTCCTTAGCATCCAATGCTTCAACAACATCATTCAGAACCTTCAGAGAAGCAGTTGTTGTGCTGTGTTTTTTCCTGAAACCAGATTGATGGAGAGGTAAGATGTTAAATGAGTCCAGATAATTTTTGATCTGAGAGTTTATCAGTTTTTCTAGAACCTTGGCTAAGATGCAGAGTTTAGAGATCGGTCGATAATTGTTCAGTGAGGTGGGGTCACCTCCCTTCAGCAAAGGAAGAACAAAGGCTGTTTTCCAAGCATCCGGAATGGTGTTTTGGCTTATGGACAGATTAAAGATGTGGGTCACAGGGACTGTGATGATATGAGCAGCCAGCCTTAAGAAATAAGGTGGAAGTTCATCTGGACCTGCAGATTTTTTAGGATCAAGATCATTTAACAGTTTATTTACCTCACTGACTGAGAACTGAGAAAAAGAGAAGGTGTACTGAGGATTGACTTATAGGAGGGATTTGATTTGTTGAAGTTTGGTTATTAGATGAAGTGGCTGATTTTCCATTAGAAACTGTATCAAATAATGAACTAGAAGCAACAAAATGTTTGTTGAAACAGTTCAGGATCTCGTGCTTATTTGACACAGGAACAGAGTCAACAAGAAATTGTGATGGGAGGTCAGAAGATTGGGGGGTGCCTGAGAGAGATTTGATGGTTTTCCAGAATTTTTTAGGGTCGTTTAGATTTTTGGAGGTCTGAGATAAGAAATAATTGCGTTTTGCAGCTTTGATAGCAGTTGTGCATTTATTCCTCAGCTGCCGAAAATTCAACCAATCAGTGTCTGAGTCTGATTTTCTCGCTGCAGCCCAAAGATGGTCTCTCCTGTGCAGGAGGTCAGCTAGTTCAAATTTATCAGAATCATAATCAGCTTTATTGTCATTGCACAGAAGCACAACAAAATTACATTTCAGACAGCCGTCCAAAGAGAAAACAAACGGGTAGACGGAAATGCCTGAGGCCGCAGTCTCCTGGGAATCGCTGCCCTTTCCGTTTAGATAAGGAAAAGAGGGAAAACATGAGGAAAGAGTAGGTAAAAAAAAAACATATTTCACACTGTGTCCTTGACGGGACACTGTGAGTTTGCAAAAATCTCAGCACAAGAAAAGGCAACATAAAGGCACACAGGATAAAGAGCAGAGCAGGGGAGGGAGTGGGAGGAAAAAGTGTTCCTCTTCGCCGAGAGCAAGAAGAAAAAAAAATTATTTTAATATTATGTTATTGATATTGCGCTCCACAAAATACTAATTATTCTTTTGTTTAAATGCTTTTTTTAAATAATAATCCCTCTGATATAAATTACTTTTATGAAAACTTTATATCAATCAAATTAATATTTGTAACCAAAACAACAGATTTTCAGTTTTAAATAGCATTTGTTTTCTCCAAATTTTACTTTCTTACAACTAAAACGTTTATTAAATGCCATGTTTGTTGCTCTATCTTATCTAGAAATTAGATTATTGTAAACCAAATGTTTTGAATGTTTAGATGTTTCTAATTGTTGAAATAGATTCAATTGTAGATCCATAAAAATAAAAAGGTTTTATCATTAGATTTGTTAGGATTTTTGTGTTATCATGGTGGGTGTTCATATATTTGATGAAATGTTTATCCTCTTCATATTATTCATGTGAACTTTAAGAAACTGCTTTTAATCTGTAAAAGTAGAAACTTTGTCAAACTAAAGAAAACCTTGACATTGTAACAGAAATCCATATGATCATCAACTTGTAGGTTATCTTTTAAATAAACTTTACGTCCAGTGAAAAGAACAAAAAGCAGTCAGTGAATAACAAATATATAAATTGTGGCATATTAAAACATTCTATGAGGGCTGTGACCAGTGAGACCCTTAAAAAGGGTTAAAAGGTAGTTTTTGAGGAAAAAAGCTTTAAAAAAATACTCTGATGCATGCTCAATAATCCAGGTAGAAAAATCTAAAAAAGCTAAGTCTGGTCCTCTGGACATTCAAAAAATAAAACAAAACAAAGCAAAAAAAAATGTAGAAACGTTTCGTCTTTCGTCCGAAAGACTTCCTCAGTCTGAGTTGCTTCTTCTTCTTCTTTGGTTTTTAACGGCAGCTTGCATCCATCATTGTTGCACTACTGCCATCTCTTGGTGCTTATATATTAATTTATTTTCTCAAATTCTCATATTGAGTCCAGTATTTTTTTGAAAAACGAAATATCTTTCTTTTCCCTTCATCACTACTCAGCTGAGCAGCGACTTCTTCCAACTTTAGTTCCCTATTATGACCAATTTCCATTCTCAATATTCTCCTATGACCCACATATTTCCTGCAATTATTAAAAACATGTTCTATTGTTTCTGCGGCATTACACCAATCACATAAACCAGTAAGATGTTTCCCCATCTTAAAAAGAGTGTCATTCAATAAACTATGCCCAGTTCTTATTCTATTTATAATTATCTCCTCCCTCCTATTTATTCCTCTGAGTCTATTAACATCAACTGTATTTTGTATCCTATATAAATGTCTCCCTTTTGTCTCATTATCCCATCTCATTTTCCATAATTTCTTGCTTTCGTTCCAAACTATACTTTTTCCTTCAGATTTAGTTAACTTTATCGGCATATCAATGTCTACTTTTTTAACAGTTTCTTTAGCCAACTTATCTGCCCTTTCGTTGCCTAATATACCCACATGGGCAGGAGTCCACATAATTACTAGATTTTTATTTTGTTCACATAGTCTTTGATGAACAAAAAGAATCTCATACAAAATGTGTTGATTGCATGAGCTTCCCTTTGCAATGCTCAACAGTGCTGATAATGAATCACTACAAACTATAATTTTACTTATTCTAGTATCCTCCACCCATTCTAAAGCCAATAAAATAGCACACAATTCTACTGTATACAGTATATACTTAGAAAATTAGATGTTCTTTTCGAAAGCTTTTGCAACTGTCCCCCTCTTACAATGCTGTTATTGCTAGTATCACTCAGCCCTCTGTGAATAGCAAACAACCATCAGGGTGCTAATGATCCATTGTTAGGCTGATGGCCCTCCTTGATCATGTGAGCAACTGGTTTCAGGCTGTCATCAGCCAACTGGTTGTGCAACACTGTGAGAGGGTGCTATTTATAAGACTGAGCTGAACACAGCAACTCAGACTGAGGAAGTCTTTCGGACGAAAGACGAAACGTTTCTACATTTTTTTTTTGCTTTGTTTTGTTTTATTTTTTGAATGTCCAGAGGACCAGACTTAGCTTTTTTAGCTTTAAAAAAGTTTTTAAGTTCAAATTTTCTAAATCAAATTTTAAAATCAAATTTCTAAAAGCAAATGTTTTTCAGTCAAGACCAGATAATTTGCAAAGATAATAAAATTATATACTTATAAATAAAAGAATCAAACATTTATGGTAAACAAACACAAAAATCCTAGCTGGATATACTGAAGCTGTGTATGGTAGACAAATAGTCAGAGTCAGAGTCAGAGTCAGAGAGTCTTTATTGTCATTTGCACCGCATGTGGTACATGTGATGAAAACGAGATTATGTACACGGGGTCCCAGTTACATCCAACAACAAATGCAAGAGAAAAACAGTAATAACATCTAGAATTAACTAAGAGAAACATCAACTAGTAATACACTAAGCCCTAATGTAGTGGAAAAAAAACATCATTATAAACAGCAGCACGAACATGAGTCTGTATGAGCAGATGGTCACAGATGAACACAGCAACAAGAAAACAGATCAGCATCAGCATGATGTGATATTTTGCAGTGTTTATTCTTATTATTTATTTATTCACGAGTCTAACAGCCTCAGGGTAGAATACTGTAAAAAATACTGTATTTATTATGTTATTTACCACAAATTTTATCCAAAATTAGTGAAATAAGATATTTTTTCCCCCCTTTATAGATGGCCTCCCTTCTCATCTCACAGCCATCCTCTCACACCGATATGAATAAAAAAAAATAAAAAAAAATTAAAGAGAAAGGAAAGATAGAAAGAAAGACAACAAAACACAACAATTATCTACAAAAAGAGCACAAGGCAAACACACCCAACCTCCGTCCGCAATCCTGCAAAACACATGACAGAACACAGCAACAAAATACACATGCATAAAGACTAATAATATTCATGACCTTGCAGTAGATTTCCATAAATAAACATACCCATACCTACAAATATATATACATATACATTCATATCACATATCCATCTACATATCTGCATATGATATCTACATATACATCCCTGCATCCATTTGTGTGTGGTTGTGAGCATGCATAAGTGAATAAGGTTCCTCCAATAGAACATTCAGTAGCGACCGTGAAGCATCAGAGATCCGCCCCCCCAAGGCCCGAGGCAGACGAAGGGGCGATCAAAGCCCAAGACCCCAAGAAGGACCCCGAGCCCAGAGTCCCCAGGGCCACCCGAACAGGACGAGCCACTCACCCTCTCCCCAGATCTGACCAAGGGGGAGAACCGGACGAGCTCCACCAGCGACTACACACAATGACCTCGGGAGGCCAACAGCGACAAACTCACAGGCCCCTGCCGGAGCCCGCTGCAAGAGCCTGCTGCACTGACGTAGCCCCAGGCCCGGACACCGAGGCCCGGGCACCGGGGGCGCCCACCCCTCAGGCCCAGACCCGATAGGACAAGAGGACCCGAGCCCCACCAGGCAGCCACCAGGCCGAGCCGACACACGCCCAAGTGCCCAACCCTCGAAAGCGACAACAAGGGCCCCCAGCACGCCCGCAGGCAAAAGGACACCCACCCGGGGGCCACGTGGTAGGAGCGCGACACCAAGTAGCCTCAGATGTAACAGAGAGGGGGCAGTCCAAATCCCAGCCTGACAATTAGACATTCATACACAGACACACTCACTCAGACCCACCCTCATCCTCACGCACACAATGACAAACAATAACGACACGTTCCATTCATACCGGTATACATACACATATACATACATACATACATACACACATATACATCTATATAAATAAATACATAAATAAATAAAATTGAAATTAACAAATCTAGACCCCGACATACACACCCCTGTCCCCAAATGTGCTGTTGGTGTGTGTTGTTGTAAAGTGCATTTAAAAAGGGAAAGAGAAGGAGCAAAGGCTGGCATTATGCCAGTTTCCCCTCCACTCCAACTCTAACTCAGGCCCTTATTGTCTAAATGCATAATTGTGAGTGAGCATAGGCACGGGGGGCGAGAGTGATGTCATCCCGCCACCCCATAACATAGTGCTCACCCCAATTCCTATATGTGAATTTTATGAAGATGTTTATGAGTGAATGTCTAAAGTGTATAATAAAATTGAGTCCCAGGTGGTTCTGAACAACAGAGATGTAAAACCGTTGCAGCACACCCGAGTCTCAAAATCCCTACATGTATTAATTTGAGATGAGGAGGGCGGAGGTGCGTGGTAGCGGTAGACTGCCTTGCAAGGTGCTGCCTGTCCTACCGGGAGCAACTCGGGGTTAAGTGTCTTGCCCAGGGACACAACGAGGTATGCCATGACCGGGGATTGAACCCGAGACCTTCTGGTCCTGAGCCAGCTGCCCTGCTACTACACCATCTCGGCCCCTCGGTAAAAAGAGCTTTACTCATGACCCAGGAGTTTTGGACATGTTTGAAACTGTGCAACACATTTTTCTGTCAACATAGAAGATTTTTAAATCTTGAGAGCTGGAGCTCTATTTTTCTGTGTATGTAAACTTCTGGCATGTTTTGGCCCCAATTTTGTGTTATTGGGTTCATTCTGAGCTAAAGCTGGATGAACTGTGCCCATTTTCTCACAGTTTGGTGCCTCCATTTGTTTCAATTTATTTATTTAATCTTTATTTAAACAGGTACAGTAGTCTCAATGAGTCGCGCAAGGACTCATTTTCAAATCATTTTGTAGTTGTCAGTCCTGGAAGTCGAACCAGCAACCTTCTGATCACAGGCCCACCTTCTCTAACCTTTGCGCCACCATTCTCTAGTAATCTAGAATTACTAAGGATCACTCCCTAACCGGCCCCCAGTGAGATTCTACCTTTCCAGGGCATTCATTCGCCAGATAGGTTTTTGTTTCCAGTCTCATATCATGGCGTCTTTTCTGCTCCTTCTCGGTGACAGTGAACACTGCCACGCTCGCTGTCAATCTGATCGGCTGCCTGGCGTGGATGTGTGGAGGAGGAGGAGCCACTAACTTCGGCATGGCCTTCCTCTGGCTCATACTCTTCACTCCTTGTTCCTATGTTTGCTGGTTTAGACCCATCTATAAGGCGTTCAAGTAAGCACTTTCACCCTCGCACACACACACACACACACACACACACGACACGCACGCACGCACACACACACACACACACACCACTTCAGTGAATATGCTGCTCTGCTCAGTCACACACTGAGTCAGTGGTTCCCTCTGTGCAGGACGGACAGCTCCTTCAACTTCATGGCGTTCTTCTTCGTCTTCATGGCTCAGGTGGTGATCAGTATTATCCAGTCTGTGGGCATTCCTGGCTGGGGCGTCTGGTAAGAGCCTTCAGAGCTTCACGTAACTAACTCATCATGAGATAGTGTCAAACTGTTAGGAGTCAACTCTGTCTGCCTGTTAGCAAAATATCTCATGAACCACTGAAACTTTCAGAATGTAATCACTGAATGTACTGCTACAAAAATGAGTCAAACCATTACAACATGGTCAGCCAGCTGACTTTAAAACTTGGTACTTTTCAGTAAATTTTGCTAATATTTTGTGCTAAAAATTGGCGTGGTAGTACCTTAGAGTCATCCCTAACAAATAATCTGAACAGATTTTGCCACAGCTCACTTCAAGGTCCAACCAAAACAGCTGTAATGGTCAATTCTCAATATTAAATATTAGTTAAAACCTCTGGTATGAAAGGTGGGGGGTGGAATGTTAGGTTTAATTAGCCTTTTTATTTAAAGCGTCTGTGACATGATTTCGTAACAATGCATAAAATTGCCCAACATAAATATCTTGTATCATTCAACTATGTTCGATTTTGCAAACAAAATGATAAATCAATTTAATTTTGATTTAAAAGTGATTTTAAACTTAGCACAGTGTTTATTCACGGGAAATCGATTACACGCGAATGCAACATCTGTGACGTAGTATCGGGCAGAGGGCTCTGGTATGCTTTTACATATTAATGGCGGACAATTTAAAACCCGACGAATTTATCAATCTAAGTGAAGATTTGAGCTATTTGTCTTCAGTTTGGGAAGCAGAAAGTTAGATGAACAAGAAACAGCAGGTTCTAATTTAGGTCTGCACCCGTATTTATTTGAGTCTTACCTTTTCAGGAAGCGAGTGAGCTCAGAGGGGGGGCAGCTTTGTTTATTCCATACTTGATGAAGTATTTCATCTTTTGGGAAAGTGAAAAGGCTCACTTGTTCACTGATGATATTAGAACACCCAAATGCGACACAACGTAACGGCATTTTTCAAGTAAAAAAAAACCCGCGATCTGCAGACAGACGCAGACTGCCTCTGCCCGATACTACAGTACGTCACAGATGTTGCATTCGTGTGTAATCGAATTTCCCGTGAATAAACACGGCGCAAAGTTTAAAATCACTTTAAAATCAAAATTAAATTGATTTGTCATTTTGTTTGCAAAATCGAACATAGCTGAATGATACAAAATATTTATGTTGGGCAATTTATGCATAGTAAAAAAATCATGTCAGTGACGCTTTAAAGCTTCAGTTCTGACTAGGGATGCACAATATTATCGGCATGGTAGCGTATCAGCCGATATTAGCGTTAAAAGTTAAATATCGGACATGGGCCATTCCACCAAAATAACTCACTGATATAAAAGGTATTGTTTTTGTATGACAACGCAGTGACAAGGATGCCTGCAGTGCCAGCACAACGTGATGACGTCATGCGCGCCTACCTGATCTGATCACAGTGGAGAAGTCAAAATGCACTAATGCACTACTACTTATGCACATTTCACTTGTCGCTTGGGAACAGGTTGAGTTTAGATTTGTGAAAATTTACAAATTTGCACTGAGTGTTGTCATTGTGTTAGAGAGAGTAAATGTCATGAATAAATTGGACATTAAACATAATCCAAGTTGAAGCGTTACATCATTTTCAGCCCCTTTGTGACATCTGTATATCACATCAATATCAGTATCGTATCGACCAAATAAGTATCGGCCAAAGATCCAATATCGTGCATCCCTAGTTTTGACAGTGTGTTTACAGCCTGTTCAGGTACTAAAACTGGATTTAACATGATCTGTCCTCAGCGGCTGGTTGGCCACCATCACCTTCTTCAGCACCAACATCGGCTCAGCTGTGGTCATGCTGATCCCTACCATCATGTTCACCGCGGTGGCCGTGCTCTCCTTTGTTGCCCTTTCAAAGGTGATCGTTTTGTGTCTGTTTTTTGTTTCTGGTAAAGCCCAAAAGGATGATTTTGAGTGATTCATCTTATGCGCTGCAATTCTTCAGGTTCATAACCTCTACCGTGGCAGCGGTGGCAGCATGGGTAAAGCCCAGGAGGAGTGGGCCACGGGGGCCTGGAAGAACCCGCACGTCCAGCAAGCAGCTCAGCAGGCGGCGATGGGAGCTGCACAGGGAGCCGTGCAGCAGAACCAGTACTCAGCGGCCCCCACCTACAACTACGACGACCCTATGTAGGGCAGACGAGGGGGGGTCTGACAGCAGAGAGCTAAAAACAAACACGACTCAGAATTAGGTGCCCTTCATTTCACCACAGATGAAATTAAAACAATAAAAGTTAGGGAGGTGGAAGTGTACTTTGAATAAAAATTGGCACATTGGATTAAATAACTTCAGATTAGTCACAGTTAAGACAAACATGTTTTGCTGCATATTTTTAGCTGCCCAGTGTGTGTTTATATCAAATATCCACATTTTATGCCCAAAACAAATCTCCTGAGCTTCTTCTTCAGGTTCGTTCCTGCATTAACGTCACCAAGCTACGCATTGTTTTGATGCATTCAGCTAACGCGCAGCTACATCCTTATAAGTGTTTAGTCTTTGTAGCTTCGATGCTAACAAAATGTTAAAACATTTGTCAGTTTTTGGTAGACAATTCAGCGAGCAGGTCACTCATGAAAAATGTCAAGAAAACCTTTAAGAAAAACTTCCCATTCTAGAAGTAAGTTGGCATTTCTCAAAATATTTTTTATTTATTATTTTGGCAAAAGTTAAACGCATCCACTTGCAGCTAGTTAGCTTAGCTTAGCACAAAGACAAGTAAAAGCTTGTCGGGTTCTGTTCACATACATCAAAAACATGACAGCCCTCATTCTGTGAGTTCTTTCTTTCCTGAAAAGTCTTTAAAGGCAGATTTATACCTTTTTGTGTTAAAGGACTTTCCTTTGTTTCAAGTGCTAAGCTAAGTTGCTAGCAATAGCTTCATATTTATCCTATAGTTGAGATAAATATTGTGACTATGACCACTGTTAAACTTTAGAGAACTTTTAAAGTTTGATTTTTTTTTTTTTTACTGTAACCCTCATATTTTCCATCATTTGTAAAGGAAATACAGTTTGTTTGATGACATGTTTTAGTTAGTTTAATCTGATGATGTTTCAATTCCACTCTGTGTTTGTTATACCAGTGTTCCCAACTCTGGTCCTCGAGGAACACTATCCTGTATGTTTAAGTTTTCCCCCTGCTCCAACACACCTGATTCAGTGACTTGATTACTTCCTCAAGTGCTACAGGAGCCTGTAAATCACCCATTTATTCAAATCAGGTGAGTCGAAGCAGGGAAACAACTAAAACATGCAGGATGGTGTTCCTCAAGGACCAGAGTTTGGAACCATTGCATTATATTCTCAGGAAAGGTCTAACAGTTGTTTTTAAACCCATAAATTGTCAAGCTGTTGGGTTCCTTTTATGTTTATTTTTTCTCTTAACTACTGAGGATTTAGTTTTGTCTTTATATATATTTACCAGTTAGATGTTTAGCAGGTTGACTTCAGTTTGATGAATTTATAAGTTTTGAAGTGAAGCACACACAGCATTTAGGGATTTAAACTCATCGGAAAAACATTCCAGATCAGCGTTTTAAAGACGAAAAGTCAAAGAAAACCAATACAGGTTTGACAAACAGTAAATTGTAGTAAAATTTGTTGTAGGTGGTTAACGTTTCGTATGAAGTGATGGATGTTTCCCTCTTTGGCATTTTCTCCCACTCACCCCTACATGTAAATGACTGCTTGTTTCCGAAGTCCAGGCCTTCCAGTCGTGTGTCATTTTGTGGCTGTTGGTGTAAACATGACTCAGTGTAACATAAAATAAAATAGAATTTTAAATTGAAGCCAATTATAATATTTATAGAGTGAGCTATGACAAGAGGAGACATTATGTGTAGCCCTAGTGAAGCTTTGTGTGCTATTAGAACCATTTTGACTTCAGAAAGAAGATTTTTGATAGATGGTTATTCCAGTAAAATACAGTATTAGGCTCGAAACAGGTGTGAAAATATGTATCTGAATGCTCATTGTTTCAAAATTTGTGAGTTGTCTTGTCCGACTGTGATGATGTTGTATTTAATAAGCTGTTTCTTGTTTTTACTCTTCGGTTTTAATTTTTGACCAACCCGTTTTTTTTCCTGTGTATTTTGAATAGTGTGTGAATGGAACTGAAGCACATGTTCGTTGTGTGTTTCCACAGCTGAGGTTAAACTGTTTAAATTATAAATTTGTCGAGGATTACATGTTTGTACTATTTATTGAGATTTGGTGCAAACTACATTAAAAGTGAATTTAACGTGCAGCAATAACGTTGTTCTACAGAGAAGAATGGGGCTCAGCACAAATGTGGCTTCGTGGAATATTAAAGGGACAGCTCATTTGGAAGTGAAGTTCTATGGAGAATTTATGAACAATTAATATCGTACCTGCTGTAAATACCTCTTTGTACTTCTTCAGTTTGAAAGAATTTAGTTTAATTCTGACAATAGACTATATGCCACGGGCTTCCGTTCCAGCACTCCTGCAGTCATTACACAGACGGCGCACTTCCGGTTAGCGGGAAAGACACGAAAATAAATGACTTAATACAATTAAAAACATCTGCATACACACCAATAATAACTCCATACACATATAAAACCATATAAAATTATTGCGACGTTCCCCCTACGGATAGCCGCGATAAATGTTCGCCGAAACCCCCCCTCGGAACAGCTGTTCCCACCGGTGGGCGGACACAACGGAACTCACGTGTAGTGCCGGTAGCTCGCAGCGCTTCCCGTTACGGGTCATTGTCATGGTTTGCTACTAGGAGCTAACGCTAACAACAACGGCAGTGGATGGGAACCGGAAGTGGCGGATGTGGGTCGCATTCTACCGGAAGTACGTCACGACACCCCGTGGCATATAGTCTATTGATAAGCGAATGGCTTCAAGCAAGCCAAGACCCAAATGGATTCATGCCACCTTAAAGCAAATTCAGTCTTAAAACTCTTATAGACATTAATGCAAAGTCAATTTTATAAACCTTTAGGCTGCCGTCTGGTTTGAATCATGCATGATGTTCCTGACAATAGTGCCCCGTTGCTGCATTCTTCTTCTTTCGGCTTTTCAGGGGTCGTCACAGCGAGTCATCCTCCTCCACCTCACTCTGTCCTCTGCATCCTCTGTCCTCACTCCAACTACCTTCATGTCCTCTCTAACTGCATCCATATATCTCCTCTTTGGCCTTCCTCTGTGTCTTTTTCCTGGCAGCTGCATTTCTAACATCCTTCTACCAATATACCCACTGTCCCTCCTCTGGACATGTCCAAACCATCTCAGTCTGGCCTCCCTAACTTTATCTCCCAGTTGTTCAACATGTGCTGTACCTCTGATGATCTCATTCCTGATCTTATCCATCCTTGTCACTCCTAAGGAGAACCTCAGCATCTTCATTTCTGCTACTTCCAGTTCTTTCTCCTGTCTTTTTGTCCATGTCTCTGTCTCCAGACCATACAACATAGCTGGTCTCACCACTGTCTTGTAAACTTTTCCTTTGACCTTTGCTGACACCTTTTTGTCACAAATCACTCCTGAAACTTTTCTCCATCCACTCCATCCTGCCTGGACTCTCTTCTTCACCTCTTTACCACATTCCCCATTTTCCTGGACAGTGGACCCCAAGTACTTGAAGTCCTGCACCTTTGTGACCTCTGCTCCTTGTAGCCTCACTGTTCCACTGGCCTCCCTCTCATTCACACACATGTAGCTGTTATTACCGTTCACAAATCACCATAAAATTCTATGTAAGAAATTAAACAGGCATTCTTTAAGCAAATGGATTTAACTGCAATATAAAAACGTCTAAACCTTGACTGAGCTGTTAGTGTTGAAGTGTTGGGGGTGACGTGCAGCTACTGCAACACCAAATATGAGCTCAATATGTGTAAAATTGACTGAATTATACAACTTTTTGTGTTTACTGCAGTTAATCCTTTAATACCTACCGTAGTTGTAGGATTGTTAATTAACTGTAAATGTTTATCAAATGATTACTTGAGTTTCATTCAACTGTTCACCTGTACCTGTATAGTTTAAAACTGATTGTGATGTACAGGTTCAAAAAATAACGTTTTTGAACGGCTATGAACATTTTAAGATCTTTGATTTCAAACAGCAGCCACACAGTTTGGTCTTGGCCCTGCTCAGATTAATGTTTGCTCCTCAGTCCAGTCAGAATGAAACCCTCTTTCTCCAAAGTGAAGTTGTTTAAAGTCATCTACAACAAGTAAGATGCTGATTGAGAATAACCTTTCCACTTAACCCTACTTCAAAATATTTGAACTTTTGCTTTAACAGTTTCAATTGTTGTAAAATAAAATAAAAAAAGAGCTGTTTTCAAGTGAAACTGTAAGTTAGCTGTTTTGAGTGCATAACATTTTCACCAGCAGATGCACATACAGTAGGTAATACTCTTGTCAACTACACATCTGACCTGACAACTCATAGTAAATCTGATACTTTTTGTACATTTAACGGTAGTGTGAATTGTTGCATTCATACAGTAACATCATGAAACAGATGCAGCTCATTGGACAGAAATTTATTTTCATTTCATGTATCAAATCTTCTGAAACTTCCACATGTTCACACATGCACCGTACTGTATGTAGTATGAAACGTATCATCATGTACTATAACACAAGTACTCATGAGTATACAAACCAGATTCCAAAAAAGTTGGGACACTAAACAAATTGTGAATAAAAACTTAATGCAATGCAATGATGTGGAGGTGCCAACATCTAATATTTTATTCAGAACAGAACACAAGTCACAGATCAAACGTTTAAAGTCAAGTCAACTTTATTCGTAGAGCACATTTAAAACAGAAACTGTTATCAAAGTGCTTAACAACAATGGGAGTAAAATGAATTCAAAAAATACCAAATCCTAATGATTATACTGAAGAATTAATAAAATCATTTAAAATGTAGGAGCACAGAGCAAAAAAACTAACCAAAAACACTAAATCAACTCACACTATGTGAAATGCCTGCGAGAACAGATGTGTTTGTAGCAGGGATTTGAACTGAGGAAGGGAGGTGGCCTGTCTGATGTTGGGGGGCAGGTTGTTCCAGAGTTTGGGGGCCATGACTGAAAATGCCCGATCTCCTCTGAGCTTCAGTCTCGTTTTAGGAACAGCCAAAAGCAGCTGATCAGATGATTTCAGGGCCCGAGAGGGAGCGTATGGTTCCAGTAGCTCGGAGAGATAAAGGGGTGCGAGGCCATTTAGGCATTTGAAGGTCAACAGAAGAATCTTAAAGACTATTCTGGACCGCACAGTGAGCCAGTGAAGGGAGGACAGAACTAGGGATGTCCCGATCCGATCACGTGATCGGAAACCGAGTCCCGATCACGTGATTTCAGACTCGACTCGAATCGGGCGTTACACACCGATCAGGGATCGGATATATATGTGTATATTTATTCTAAACACAAACGGGAATATTATATTAACTGTATGTTGAGTTACAGAGTCAAATTGTCTCGGAACAAAACATGCACAATAGTTTTGCAGCAGTGCCTGCCGTAAAGCGGTGACTGTCGTAAAAAAGAAGCGGAACGCGGCATTAACTTGAAGTGGAGGCAGCGATGTCTGTCGTGTGGAGATATTTTAAAGTGGATGACAAATGGAAAGTTCGTATTTCAAGAGGAGGTAAGGAAAAGGCTGCATTTAACACAACAAACCTGATTAGGCACATCAGAAACAAACACCCGACACAATACACAGAGTTTAACCAGACAACCCAGCCCAGCTCACGCTGCAAGAGACTTTATAATTTATATTTATCTCATAAAGAAAAACATACACTTCCTTCTGTGAAGCCACAGGAGGAGAGTTAAGGAGTGCTGTTCAGAAAAGCATGTTACTAGCCTTATTTTATAAAACTGACACTTTAAGTTTATTTGTTTACATGCCTGCTCAGGTTCTGGTTCTGGTCAGGTTCTGGCCAGTTCTGGTCAGGTTCTGGTCAGGTTGTGGTCATGTCCTGGTCAGGTTGTGGTCAGATTCTGGTCAGGTTGTGGTCAGATTCTGGTCAGGTTGTGGTCAGGTTCTGGTTATGTTCTGGTCATGTTCTGGTCAGGTTCTGGTCAGGTTGTGGTCAGGTTCTGGTCAGGTTGTGGTCATGTCCTGGTCAGGTTGTGGTCAGATTCTGGTCAGGTTGTGGTCAGGTTGTGGTCAGGTTCTGGTTATGTTCTGGTCATGTTCTGGTCAGGTTCTGATCATGTTCTGGTCATGTTCTGGTATTTTAAGTTGAGCTGCTTATTTTAAATTAGACATTTTTATTTCATATTGTTGCACTAAACTTCAATGTGAATAATTTTATTTTAAATCTTATTACTTGATTGTTCAATCTACCTCACAGAAGTACTCTGTTAAATGTTAAGGTAAATAAAATAAAAATTAAGGGACATCTGGATCTGTTTCTTTTTTTTCCCCTTAATTTTAAAAATGTATTTTAGAAGTATCGGATCGGGACTCGGTATCGGCCAATTCCTAAAATTAAAGGACTCAGACTCGGACTCGGGGCCAGAAAAACCTGATCGGGACATCCCTAGACAGAACTGGTGTGATGTGTTCAAACCTGCGAGTTCTGGTTAAGAGTCGAGCAGCGGCATTCTGGACGAGCTGGAGACGTGAGATGGAGGCCTGGCTGACCCCAGCATATAGTGCATTACAATAGTCCAAACGGGTCGTGATAAAGGCATGGACCAGCTTCTCAAGGTCAGGTCTGGACAACACTGGCTTGAGCTTGGCTACTTGTCTTAGTTGGAAGAAGCTTTTTTGCAGAACATAATTGATTTGTTTGTCAAACTTGAAATCAGAGTTTAAACTGAGAGAATGTATCATTTTAAGGGAAAAATATGTTATTTCAAAATTTCATGGCGTCAACAAATCCCAAAAAAGTTGGGACAAGTCCATTTTTACACTGTGTGGCATCCCCCCTTCTTCTTACAACACTCAACAGACGTCTGGGGACAGAGGAGACCAGTTTCTCAAGTTTAGAAATAGGAATGCTCTCCCATTCATGTCTAATACAGGCCTCTAACTGTTCAATCGTCTTGGGCCTTCTTTGTCACCTTCCTCTTTATGATGCACCAAATGTTCTCTATAGGTGAAAGATCTGGACTGCAGGCTGGACATTTCAGTACCGGATCCTTCTCCTACGTAGCCATGATGTTGTGATTGCTGCAGAATGTGGTCTGGCATTATCTTGTTGAAAAATGCAGGGTCTTCCCTGAAAGAGATGACGTCTAGATGGAGCATATGTTGTTCTAGAACCTGAACATAGTTCTCTGCATTAATGGTGCCTTTCCAGACATGCAAGCTGCCCATGCCACAAGCGCTCATGCAACCCCATACCATCAGTGATGCAGGCTTCTGAACGGAGCGTTGATAACAACTTGGGCTATCCTTGTCCTCTCTGGTCTGGATGACATGGCGTCCCAGTGTTCCATAAAGAACTTCAAATCGTGACTCATCTGACACAGAACAGTCTTCCATTTTGCCACACTCCATTTTAAATGACCCCTGGCCCAGTGCAAACGTCTGAGCTTGTGGAGCTTGCTTAGAAATGGCTTCCTCTTTGCACTGTAGAGTTTCAGCTGCAACGGCGGATGGCACGGTGGATTGTGTTCACTGACAATGCTTTCTGGAAGTATTCCTGAGCCCATTCTGTTATTTCCTTGACAGTGGCATTCCTGTTTGAGGTGCAGTGACGTTTAAGGGCCCGGAGATCACGAGCATCCAGTAGAGTTTTACGGCCTTGACCCTTACGCACAGCGATTGTTCCAGATTCTCTGAATCTTTTGATGATGTTATGCACGGTTGATGATGATAACTTAAAAGTCTTTGCTATTTTACGCTGGGTAACACCATTCTGGTATTGCTGCACTATCTTTCTGTGCAACAATGGTGGAATTGGTGATCCTCTTACCATCTTGGCTTCTGAGAGACACTGACACTCTGAGAAGCTCTTTTTATACCCAATCATGTTGTCAATTGACCTAATTAGTGTTAATTGGTCTTCCAGCTGTTCGTTATATGCTCAATTTCCTTTTTCCAGACACTTATTGCTACTTGTCCCAACTTTTTTGGGATTTGTTGACACTGTGAAATTTTGAATCATCATATTTTTCCTTTAAAATGTTACATTTACTCAGATTAAACTTTTGATTTGTCATCTATGTTCTATTACGAATAAAATATTGACATTTGCCATCTCCACATCATTGCATTCAGTTTTTATTCACAATTTGTTTAGTGTCCCGACTTTTTTGGAATCCGGTTTGTATAATTACATGAGGTAATATATTTGCCATGGTGATGGATAAACATATTCAATAGGAACATGCTGTATTTAGGTGAAATAAATATTTGCAAGGGGCTGTGACTCAGTGATGTAAATGAAGAATACATTTTTACACATTTGTTTCATTTGTTCTTATATAAGAATGCAACACTTGTTTGCTCCCTTTTTCATGATCTGAACTCAAAGATCTAAGACTTTTTCTATGTATCAATACACAAAAGACCTTTCAAAAGGTGTTAGTGGGCACTTCTCCTTTGCTGAGATCATCCATCCACCTCACAGCTGTGGCTGATCAATATGATGATTATTGCACAGGTGTGCATTAGGCTGACCACAATAAAAGGCCACTTTAAAATGTGCAGTTTTACTGTATTGGGAGGGTCCAGAGTGATCAGAAAACCAGTCAGTATGGTGTGACCACCATTTGCCTCATGCAGAACAACACATCTTCACATAGAGTTGATCAGGTTGCTGATTGTGGAACGGTGGTCCACTCCTCTTCAATGGGAAGTTGCTGGATATTGTCAGGAACAGGAACACGCTGATCCAGATCATCCCAAACATGCTCAATGGGCGACAGGTCCGGTGAGTATGCTGGTCATGCAAGAACTGGGATATTTTCATTCCAGGAATTGTGTACAGATCCTTCCAACATGAGGTCGTTCATCATCCTGCTGCATCATGAGGTGATGGTCGTGGATGAATGACAATGGACCTCAGGATTTCATCACGGTATCTCTGCATTCAAAACGCCATAAATAAAATGCACCTGTATGTTGTCCATAACATACGCCTGCCCATACCATAACGGCACCGCAACCATGCACTACAACGTTGACGTCAGCAAACCTCTCACCCACTGACGTCATACATGCAGTCTGCCTTCTGCTCTGTACAGTGAAAACCAGGATTCATCTGTGAAGAGAACACCTCTCCAACATGTCAAACACCATCAAATGTGAACATTTTCCCACTCAAGTTGGTTACAATGAACTGCAGTCAGGTGGAGACCCCAATGTGGATGATGATCATGGAGAGGAGCTTCTCACAGTTTGTGCAGAAATTCTTTGGTTATGCAAACTGACCGTTGCAGTCTGATGATCTTGAGTGAAGATGCTGGATGTGGAAGTCCTGGCCTGGTGTGGTCACACATGGTCTGCAGTTGTGAGGCTGGTTGGATGTACTGCCAAATTCTCTGAAACACCTTTGGAGACAACTTATGGTAGAGAAATGAACATTCAATTCACGAGCAGCAGCTCTGGTGGACATTACTGCTGCTCCCTCAAAACTTACTACATCTGTGTCATTGTGCTGTGAGATAAAACTGAATTTTAGAGTGGCCTTTTATTGTGGTCAGCCTAAGGCACACCTGTGCAATAATCATCATCTTGACCAGACACAGCTGTGAGGTGGATGGATGATCTCAGCAAAGGAGAAGTGACCTAACACAGATTTACACAAACTGGTGAACAATATCTGAGAGAAAAAAGCCTTGTATTTGGAAAAAAGTTTTAAATCTTTGAGATCACCTCACAAAAAATAGAAGCAAAAACAGTGTTGTGTTTATATATATGTTCAGTGTATATATTAAATTCTTCTTCTTGTGTCTTGCTTTGTTCCTTTTAGAAATGGAAAACAATTATTTTGAGGTCCTGCTGCTGCAGCTCTTTGAAGCTATGATGGAAAATTATGATGAAATTTAATTTAATTGGTTTCTATACCCACAACAGTTCAGCAGTTTTTTCTGCAAATGTGTGAATGATATTAAGACAAGGAGAAAAGCCCAATGAGATTTAACTACTTCATTTGTCTGACTTTGTGGGATCAATCTTTCAAATCCACCAGAAATTCTTTGAAATTTTTTCAGGACTAGATGCTAAATACAGAATATAAATATAGTGAGTCAGTTCAATAACATTAAGAATTAGAAAAATAAAACCCAAGTCAAAGTAAATAAAAGGTTTTTGACTAATTCAATAAGTCAACATTACATAACCAACAATGGCCTAATTTTTATACGCACATTTACTTAAATTACTACGAGGTATAAATTTTCCACAAATAAACAAACTGTCATAGGCCTGCAGAGTTCAGTGTTTTGATTTTTATCAAAATCGGCACAAACCTTTTTCCTTTCTTTACATGAATATAGTCTTTTGTCCTAAAAGGAAAAAAATATGAATGTTGAAATGTTATTTATTTTTGGCCAAATAAAGCCCCCTCCAACAAACAAAAGTGGCCCATGGGCCACCAGTTGATAGTTACAGCAGGTTTTGCTGCTCCGGGCACATTTAGTGAGCGAAGGGGCAGAAATGGCTCGATTTATGAACAGGTTGCAGAACCCTGGTCCATTTAACATTTGAAAGTTTTTATTTAACCAGTATTTAACCTTCACACCTTATCTAAAATGGGGAAGCTGTGGCTGAGTGGCTAGAACAGTCGTCCTCCAATGCAAGAGTTGGGGGTTCAATTCCACCAGCAGTCACATGCAGTGTCCCTAGGCAAGACACTGAACCCCTCATAGCTTTGAGTGTTGTGATAAGAGAGAAAGGTGTTATACAAGTAGTCTATTCAAAGCTTGGTCTCGCTGCTTGGGTGTCTCGTCTAAAACCTGCAGAAATCATCAAATTTAACGTGTTAAAGATGCATTTTTAACCACCACAGGCAAAACTTTGAATTTATGCTTTTCAAGGAATTTATTGTTTTAGATTTGTTTCCTCAAGTCAAACAAAATCATATTAAATTTTTAATTTTTGGATTTATTATTTACGGTATATTTTAAGTCACATGATCAGTTTTTCACAAATTTGAGGCTATTTTTTTTGGTAAAAATATATTAAACTTGTAGAAGCGAGACGTTCAAACATTAAATTGAATATGGAGATAAGACAGAGGCTGATGCACATTAATAACCTTAACATTATCGTGCACACAAGACAACGAAGATATTACTTTAAAATTCTTTATTCATAAACTTGATGCAAGTTTACAAATTACTGTACATGGTCAACGTTTCTTCAAATGGAAAAATGAAACAGAAATCAAAGTGAGCCAACAAAAAAGCAAAACAAAATAAAAACCAATCACGACTCAATCATCTGTTGGTGTCAGAAACATGAACTGATAATTGAGTTATTGATTTTTGTTGCCCAACACGCAGTCCAGTTAGAGGAGTACATCGAGCATGGTCTTTTACGTTCCTGTGATCAGTTTTTCAGAGGCTTCCTTCTGGATAAAGACTGCAGCAAAAACGTTAAAGGGTAAGAATCCTAAAATATTTACGGAGTAAATTTTCTGTTCCTAACACCGACCTGTCGTCAGTCGGCCGCTTCCTGACAAGGATACTTAAAATGATCCCCTCAGATAGCAAGAAGTGTAACAGCAGAACATGAAGAGTGCAGATAAACGTTTCCTGATTGACAACATTCAGCTCGCATGTCCCTGGATCCAACGATGCAAACTGTTTACACTAAAACTGGTGCTGAGGTCGTCGTGCTACCTGCACCTCCTTTTATTCCTGGAAATTTCTCCTACTTTCATCATGTGGTTTACAAATAAAGAGCTATAACTAATGACACTGAAGAGCTTGTTTCATTTTCAGACATCAGATCAGGGTGAAGGAGCCGACGAGCGCAGATTAATCCCAAAACATCACAAACATCTAAACACAACGTCCTCCTACTGTATTGTTGATTACCTGAGTTGCCGTTCAGACATACTTTTGCAGGCGGTGCTGACAAACTGCAAAAGAGCCGTCAGATACAGTGTGTGTCCTGTGGCGTGGGGGGGCTCAGGGTACCACAGTATATTGCATTATCAAGGTTAACGTGCAGTTTAAGTTTTCATCATTACAAGTGATCTCTCCTGAACGGTGACACTACTGATGTAGATCATGGACAGTATAGTGGCAGAGACGGTGGGCGCTAACGTTCACCTACACGTGTGGCTTTTAATGTACCGGGTAACCATTTTCATAAGAAACCTGGAATTTTTAATTCTCTTTAAATCACAGAAAGGCTTCAGAAGTTGTGATTGATCCAAAGGATGAGGTAAGAAAAGAAAAATGTGCCATCCCCTCTTCGAGCACGTTACAGGAGAAAAACAAAACTTCTCACGGGCTCTGATTTTTAAACCTGTTTATGAGTTTCATCAATGTCAACACTGTACTCGACCAACAAGTTTACATTTTTAATTTCCTGCAACAACGACGAAGCATCGTCTGCAACACTTTAAGGCTCGGTGTTCTCGTCGGAGGCATTATCCACACTAAGTGTTGGGAACCCTCTTGGTTTCTGATCAAAACGCTCCAATCGGCCATTTGTGATGTGATTTAGTCACGAGGAGGAACGGAGCGACCTCAGCGCTTTAACTAGTGATGGAGCAGGAGGTGGCGCTGCAGAACATTGATGATGTAATCAGTTTTAGGCCCATTTACAACAGCCACAGTGTCAGAAAGATGGCATGTTCACTAAACGACGAGGAACAGGTCCGTCCCATCACTTCTGCTTAAGATTTACTAAAGTCTAATTATTTAACAGGCGAGACAAGACGCCTGCAACACATGCTGTTAGCTTCAAGGTCAAAGGGCTTTAGGGTCAGGATCCAACTAGCAACCTCTTAAGAATCAACAGATGGACCAACAGAACTTTCAGGAGGGTGATTAAATAAAAATAAGGTATGAAAAAAAACTATTTTAGCTTCAATGTTAAAATGTCACAACACATCTGACTAAAAGATTTTTTCCAATTCATGATTTGTTAGTACCGTAAGCTGATGTTCGTTCAACACTGCCGGGTTCTGATTTTGTGGCCAAATGTTCTGTAAATGTTTTAATAAGAACTAAAAGATTCTGAGCAGTAGGCCATTTTAATTTTCAGATAAACGTCCAACATAAGAAATCGGCTTCTTTTTATTGCCTTGGATGTTCAAATAACAACAAAAAAATCAAACAAAATGTCTCATAAATGCATTTATGTACCTGTTCAAAAAAAATATATATATATATCACAGTCAATTAAAAGCAGGTGCAACGAGGTGCCTTTTCAACAGCTTCAGTATGGATCCTTTAAAATTCCCATGAAACGAGGGGAAACCCGACGGCGGGGGTCACTGTGTCAGAGCAGCTAAAGAACAAGGGTTTCCTCACATCTACAGGTGGAAAATCTGTTTTTGTTCTTTCCTTCTTGTTCCAAAAAAAGACCAACAAGCTTTTTTTTTTTTTTTAAGAAAAACAGGACAAGTGTTACCCTCACGCTCGGGGCGAAGTGAGACCAGAGTCGAGTCTTTCCTGGAGCCGAGCGACAGTGCTTGAGAAGCCAGCGAGATGTTTTCCAGTGAGGCGGAGAGGAGAAAATATTCTGAAGAAAACAAGACGACCCAAAGACTGGTTCCCAGTGCATAGTGGAGGCAGCTCCTTACCCGTCTTCTTTGGGAGGTGTGTACCAGCCTGGACGAGCAAACAAACGTCTCTGTTCAGGTTTTGTGTTTTTAAAGAAACATGTTAATTAGAAAACCTCTGAAAACTGTAACTCACCGTTCTTTTCGTGAATCTGCACCAGGGATTTGTACGACTGTTGTGCTCTGGCAAGATTGTACTGATTCTACAATACAAGGGATAACTCTGAGTATCAAAATACTGTTTTAAACGTGTTCCTTTGAGCTCAGACTTGAAGTTTTTATTTTTAAACTTTCACTGTTCGACTGCACTGAGCTCGTTTTTTTAATTAACTCTCAAAGAAGAAGAAGAGTGATGAAAACATGCAGCTGTTACAGACAGACTGCGTTGTTTTGGAGACACTGGGCTGTTAACAGATCATTAAAACAAGAGGCTGAAGGGCGTTACCTTATTGGCTCCAAACTGCACCCTGGCTTTGCCTTTAACCAGAGTTGCATTTATCTGCATAATGACAGATTCTATTGAATAGGCACTGCTCCAGCCCTGAAACACACAAACAAATAAAACACAGCTCACACACCCGTGACAGATAAAACTGACGCAGGCTGCATGTACTCGTGCACATACCTGTTTTGTGAGAAGTTCCATGCACAAGGCTCCTCCTCCCAGCACATACCTGAAACAAATGAACAGAAAACACCAAGGAGAGGATGGAGTACAGCTCATTCATTCATATCCAGCACAACTACTGAATGAAGCCACAACATACAAAGTGGACACTGACACAGAAAAATAATTAAAACAAATTTTATTGAACCTAAAATAAAGCACTCCAGGTGGGCAAGGTCCTCCCAGGCTTCTTTCACCAGGACTGGAGCATCCTCGTGTAGGGATATAGCACTCTCATGTCCGTATGGAATATGGGCCTCTCCGCATCTCTCTGAAACTCTCAGTGTTACACTTTCTTGGACATCTCAAGGACACAAGTGGACACTACTTTTTGTTAGAATTATGTTGAATTAATGGACACCAATTAATCAGATTGAACTTTCTTTTTAATGTGTGTTAATTCAGAATTGATCAACAGTATATTTTTGTCATTTAATGATGATTTTACTAAGCTGGTATATTTTAAATATGCCAAAGTTAAGAGAACATCTCAGAATGATCTTGCTTTAAACTGTCTGCTCTCTGCAGAATAAGTGTCTAAAGTTGAATGAACAATCCGTTCTATTTGTTTGAACTGTTTTTGGAACGAAAGAAAAGTTCTAGACATAACTTAATCTTCGGTCTCCCGTCCGTTCTAAAAACAATTCATCTGTGCTCAAACAGAGAGTGCTCTGTTTTCACACCTGCAGGTTTTGTTTTGTCTCCGTGCTGGGACTCGGTTCTCGGGGAGAAGGGTAGATGCATCCAAATGAAAATAAATAAAAGAAAGTTTAACAGAAAGGTGGACCGGTGAGTCTGGCCAAAATCAAGAAAATGCCACCCAGGCAAACCCAACCCCAATAGAGGGCCGTAGTGTTTCCCTAGGCGATGATCTACCTATAACCAACCAGGCCCTCACTAACCAATAAAATAAAAATGCAAAAACTAGGCTACCAACCAGAACCAGAGTGGTGTTCTGTTATTGGACTTCTGTGCTCGTCATGGATTGTCCATAACGAACACCATGTTTGAGCATAAGGGTGTCCATATGTGCTCTTGGCACCAGGACACCCTAGGTCGCAGTTCGATGATCGACTTTGTTGTCGTCTCATCTGATCTGCGGCCGCATGTCTTGGACACTCGGGTGAGGAGAGGGGCGGAGCTGTCTACTGACCACTACCTGGTGGTGAGTTGGCTCCGATGGTGGGGGAGGATGCCGGTCAGACCTGGCAGACCCAAACGTATCGTGAGGGTCTGCTGGGAACGTCTGGCAGAGTCTCCCGTAAGACGGAGCTTTAACTCCCACCTCCGGGAGAGCTTTGAACACGTTCCGAGGGAGGCGGGGGACATGGAGTCCGAGTGGGCCGTGTTCCGCGCCTCTATTGTCGAGGCAGCTTATCGGAGCTGTGGCCGCAAGGTTGTTGGTGCCTGTCGAGGTGGCAACCCTCGAACCCGGTGGTGGACACCGGCAGTGAGGGATGCTGTCAGGCTGAAGAAGGAGTCCTATTGGGCCTTTTTGGCTTGTGGGACCCCGGAAGCAGCTGATAGGTACCGGCAGTCCAAGCGGCATGCGGCTCGGGTGGTTGCTGAGGCAAAAACTCGGGCGTGGGAGGAGTTCGGAGAGGCCATGGAGAATGACTTCCGTACGGCTTCGAGGCGATTCTGGTCCACCATCCGGCGTCTCAGGGGGGGAAAGAGGTACGAGACCAACACCATTTATGGTGGAGGTGGCGTGCTACTGACCTCAACTCGGGATGTTGTGAGTCGGTGGGCGGAATACTTCGAAGACCTCCTCAATCCTACTGGCACGTCTTCCACTGAGGAAGCAGAGCCTGGGGACTTTGGGTCGGGTTCTCCGATCTCTGGTGCTGAGGTCGCCGAGGTGGTTAAAAAGCTCCGCGGTGGCAAGGCTCCGGGGGTGGATGAGATTCGCCCGGAGTTCCTTAGGGCTCTGGATGTTGTAGGGTTGTGTTGGCTTACGCGACTCTGCAATATCGCGTGGACATCGGGGGCAGTTCCCTTGGATTGGCAGACTGGGGTGGTGGTTCCCCTATTCAAAAAGGGGGACCGTAGGGTGTGTTCCAACTATAGGGGGATCACACTCTTAAGCCTCCCTGGTAAGGTCTATTCAGGGGTTCTGGAGAG